>JAVTVY010046832.1:0-249967 GCA_036873755.1 Hanleya hanleyi
CCCTCAGACTACCTAGTAACATTCACTCACGATTGACCCCTCAGACTACCTAGTAACATTCACTCACGATTGACCCCTCAGACTACCTAGTAACATTCACTCACGATTGACCCCTCAGACTACCTAGTAACATTCACTTACGATTGACCCCTCAGACTACCTAGTAACATTCATTCACGATTGACCCCTCAGAGTACCTGGAAACATCTACTCACTGCATGAGTGCGCCCTCATACGGCTTGGTGGCATATTGTCTGACTGCGATCCGCAAACATATTCCAAAAGACTGGCTCATGACATTTAGACAACGTCCCTGACTGTACCGTTGACATAACTATTAACATGACGTCACTGATCGGCCCCTCGCATAGGGTCACCATATGCTGTCCCAGACTGGCCACTCACAACACCTAGTAGGATAACGTCACTGACTGGGCCCCGAGTCAAGACCACGATATTGTCAGTTAGTGGATTATTCATGCTACCCGTTAATCCAGATATTCCCCCTTGGACATTTCCCCCTTCTTTTATATTCCCACGACGTAGGCTACCATTTGCAAATTGTCCGGTAATGAGCCAGTCCATCCGAAACCTTTCGTCGGCAAAATAAATAGAACCGTTGACATTACAACCTTGATTTTTAGCATGAACGTGCATTAGGGCATTGTTACCAGCAAGTTCTGAGCTGACCGAATTCTGATGAAAATTTGATTGATAATTATTTTTTATTATTCATTGATGGCTCAACGAGTGCACTGTCATGCCCATCGGGAACCCTTGGCTGTATGTTTCACTGTGACTTTTGACGGTTCCCTGATACGGCATATCACGTTGGACACATCGGTAAAATCACCGAAGTTAAGCGACTTTGAGCCCGGTCAAGACTTGGATGGGTGACCTCGTGCTGTACTGCCGGGCTGATCAGTGTCCAGGGTAATAGGAACTGAGGGCGATAACAGTTGCGCTATGCTATGCTACGCTAATGACTCACCAGAGGTGACATTTGGGAAAGTTAATAGTACCCACTGTCAATTAGACACTGCTTTTTAAATTCTCTCACGGTAGCATATAGGGCCTCCAAGTCATCTCTCGAGTACACACTTAAATCATATCAAACCCTACTTCGTAAGTCCTGTGACGTATGTCACACTGCCATGTTCTTGTAGGAGACTTGAAATATAGAAAAAACAATTTGGAGCAATTTTTCCTATCCTACGAAGTAGGCTCTCATTTGCAAATTGTCCAACAATGAGTGAGTCAGTGAGTCCATCCGTCCATCCGAATCCTTTCGTCGGCAAAATCAGGAGAACCGTTGACATTAGAACCTTGATTTTTGGCATGAACTTGCAATAGGGGACTGTTAATAGCAAGTTCTGAGCTGACCTACTAAGGTGACCTGTAAACCTCGGAATTTTCAGAAGATTTCAGATTATTTCTAGATGGAGTGCCCCCAAGTCATCTCTCGACCGTCTCCCGTATTTCTTTCTAGATGGAGGGCCCCCAAGTCATCTCTCGACCATCTCCCGTATCCCCACTGCCTACGAACCGTTGACATTAGAACCTTGATCTTTGGCATCAACGTGCATTAGGGGAATGTTACCAGTTCCTAGCTGACCTACCTTTGATGAAAATTTGACCTATTTAGCTGACCTATAAACCTCGAAATTGGCAAAAACATGTCTCAGGATCAAACAATAGTATACATAGTGAAAGTTATACATATTAAATATAGATCCCCATAAATAATAGCCAGGTTAATAAAGGTGTGAGGATTGTTAAATGGTATTTTAATCAGTGGTTTTAACGATAAAACCAAACAATGAATTTCCTTGTGTCAAGTACTGATAGATTCTACTCGGGCAACTGGGTAATTCGGGACAAAAATAACAAATTAAACAATAGCATTTACCTAGTTATGATTATATTTTAAAAAATTTAAACATTTTCGTATTTGTTACAAAATATGATATACCATCGGGTATTCCCTGAAGTTCTATCAACTTTATTGGAAGTCATAAAATAATCCAAAGATAATCGCCAAAATCGTTGTTTTTAATCATAACTTTGTTACAATTCTTTACTAAATTACACAAATCTTGTAAACAGTATCTTAACAAGCGCTGGATGAGTGCAAAGACCTCCGTCGAGGCAACAGGGTCCGTAGGGGAATACATCACTGAATAACATAGGGCCGGATGCCAAGCTCAATTTTGCATTTGTTGGACGTTAACTTCACCAATGGTAATTAACCTGAGATTGAGGGTTCCCCACTAGCATGTCCAGCTAGGGATGTGGAAGTCACATTCCCCGCAAATAATTTTTGTTTGATTTCACGTGCTTGAAACATTGAAGTATGGAATAGAGTAGTGCGACGAAATTCCAAACATTGACTTTGTCAAATACGTTAGATATGCATAAATTTTGCTCGTATGTAAAGTGTTATATCCGTTTCGGCCGAGTTAACATTAGTGGTGTTACCGCGGTGCCAGTTTACGTTTTGTCTGGTTATGATCGATTACAGCGTCTGTAATAATTTTAGCTCTTAAATGAATATGTACTGTGAAAGCGGAGGTCGCACTTTACCTGAAAATGTCGATGAGGAAGTGTGGTTTTCCTTTATTTCTTTCTTAGACGTGTAGTTTTGTCACATTGTTTCGTCCACGGACACTTCGTTGGAACTAGCTCTGTGAGCTCGATTAGTATTTGCGATTCAAATTACGCATTTGTGCGTTCCTATATTTATATCAATAAATGTTGAGGATTATGTATCTTATGTTTCCATACTAATTATTTTTCTAAAATTAGAGATTATTCATATTTTGAGGTCTTGTTCTTTACTAAAATATGGCCTTGTAAAGCTGTCAAACGCCAGTGTTTGAATTCTGATTGGCTCTGCCAACGAAATCACGGTACGTAAGCCATGTGATCTCTACATCATCTGGCGGCCTATATGAAGTTCATGTAAGGTAAGATCTGTGCATTCTGCCCCTTGTTCTTGACGAGGTATGATCAACTTGCCACGGCAAGAGATTACAGACATACAAATATATATATATATGTCATCCTATATCGAAAATAGCTGACATGTGGTATCCTTCAGGATGGTGTTTTACCAAAGTGAATATCCTTCATGTTGAGGTATCCTACAGTGGTGAATGGAAGGATACCATGGATGTCAGGATATATATATCCTTCAGGATACTATAGATGGCAGGACATATCCTTCAGGATACCATAGATTTCAAGTCATATATCCTTCAGGATACCATAGATGTCAGGATATATATCCTTCAGGATACCATAGATGTCAGGATATATATATCCTTCAGGATACTATAGATGTCAGGACATATCCTTCAAGATACCATAGATGTCAAGCCGTATATCCTTCAGAATACCATAGATGTCAGGATATATATATCCTTCATGATACTATGGATGTCAGGTTATATATCCTCAAGGATATCGAAGATGTCCGGTCCAATATCCTTCAGGATACCATAGATGTCCGGCCATATATCCTTCAGGACACTGTAGATGTCAGGATATATATCCTTCAGGATACTATAGATGTCAGGTCATATATCCTTCAGGATACTATAGATGTCAGGACATATGCTTCAGGATACCATAGATGTCAAGTCATATATCCTTCAGGATACCATAGATGTCAGGTCATATATCCTTCAGGATATAGCTGTCAGGATATATATCCTTCAGGATACTATAGATGTCAGGTCATTTATCCTTAAGGATACAAAAGAAATCTGGTTATATATCCTTAAGGATACCAAAGATGTCGGGTCATATATCCTTAAGGATACCCAAGAAGTCAGGATACCATATATCCTTAAGGATACCCAAGAAGGATACCATATATCCTTAGGGATACTAGATACGTAGGAATGTCACATATCCTTAAAGATGCTCAAGTGCTACTATCCTGCAGGATACTTGTCTTTCATATTTATCAAATTAGAAGCTGTTATATTGATAAATATCCTTAAGGATACTTCATTTTAACTATTACGAAACCAACAGAATAATAAAATCCGCATTAGTTTACTTTGGTATAGTTATATTCCAATTTGAATAGTTAATATGCTTTAAAGGATAGTCGAACCAAGATATGCCTGTTTCCGGAGATGAAACTGCAGTACAGGTACCTTAAGTACTGCAGGTGGACCAGGTTTTGTCTTGTAAATCTACTATCGATGCTGTGTAATACTGAGAGATGTATCTTATGATTGAGCAGCCCGACCAGGGGGAGATGCCAGGATTGCTTAGACGGCACTGCAGGATAGAGTAAGAGTTACCTATCAGGAGCTGCAGGTGAATCGTGGACTAGGTAGTGCTATCCTTAGACGGCGGGAGTGGTTACATGTCTTTAGGGTATCAAAAACCAGTTGTTCAGTACTGCAGGTTGGTCACTTTAGTGATTCAGAAGAACTGGCTTAAGTGACACTGGGAATGCCTTTGATATTCTAACTCGATAGAGGAAATCATGGTTCGAGTGTCCTTGAAGGAATGTTAGTATTTCAAAACCTGTAGTTATTCTTTTTTCTTTTGGTATAATAATGAATACAGCCTTTTTGATACAAGCAGTGCATGATTTATTTAGGAGAGAGCTAAATTCTATCACAGACGAGTTCAGCCAGTGTACGAAATATCTACTTTATCGGGTGCTCGTGCACCATATTAAATCGGTTTACACTTCGGTGAATTAACCCTGCGATTTGTACAAAGAGGAATCTTGTAAAATACATGTATATATAAAAGCACTTTGGAAATAGGAATATAATTACTATTTTTTGAAACTGAAAATTTGGTGTTGACTCCATCTGTCAGTAGTTGTTTCATTTATCTACTTAGTGTAACCTTTGAAATTAAGATGCTCTGTAATGCTTTGCTGATGTATCCTCTGTCTGGGTTAGAAGTGAATGACCCACCTTACCAACTCGACTTACCATGAGTATCAGTTGGTGAATAGAGGCGAACCCATGTAACGAGCGCCTTCTAAATGAGATAGACGTTACCATGGTGATACTATGAGAGAGAAGAGCCAGAAGTCTATAAGACGATCTGTGACCTACAGCATATGGGTGGGCTAGTGATTTCGGTCTATGGAAAGGCTCTTTTCATGTCTATGGTATTCCTACGAGGGTCGTGACACCTCACGTCACTGGTGGCAGTAAACTAACTTGATACAAGACACACTCTATCATTCGACCAATCAGAAAATTCGTTCCAGTAGATTGATGGAAAACCTGGAATACTGAGACATTAGGCCCCTTCCCACCCCCCCTCCTGAGAGGACGCCACCACCCAAATCAACACGTTAGCGGCAGAAATGAGACCTTGTGTGCCTAGTTTTACCAACTTGTAATTTTGTGCTACAGGTCCTACACATCAACACTTCATATTTTGTATGTGTACAGTATAGCATCCTCATTGACAGAATCCTCTACAAAACACATCTGATTTTACCGACACTCCGTTCTGGTCTGTCTCAGCATCATGTGATGATGATTCAATGAGCTCGGAATAATTTTGTATACTGGTGTTACAGGTCACCTTCACCATAATGTATCATTTACCATGGACTTGTATATGTATCACATTCATATTGACTGGTGATGGCTGATGAGAATATTGCCCATATGGAACAAATGGCTGGATTCCAACGAGTAAAAAGTTCATGTTATTCATAAACAACATACAATTAATAATACTATCAAATAATTATGTATATTCCTTGTCGACATCAATATAATACAAACAATATTATGACTGAATCATGGTAACAGATATTCAAGGGTATATATGTCTACACTAAACTGAAGAAGACCCATGATGCGTGTTATATTATGTTGTAAAACTTCACTTGCTAATCTCGATTATGTTGCTTATTGTGAAAATAAATGAAGTTATGAAAATAAATTTAGTATGATTGCCCATTACCCTCAAATTAGAAATATCTTCAGCAGCTAAAGTTAAGTCAATCATAACAATATATTTATAACACCATGGTATTGTTGTAATATCACCCAGGTATTGATCTTTGGTTAAGAATGTAATGAGATACATATACCTGTTCTTTGTGTTATTCTGTATGCAGTTCATTCTGTATGTATTTTATACATGTACATATACCAGAAGTGGAATTGAAATTTGAATAAAATAATCAAAATATGTTCGGTTTTTACCTCTACTCAGGAAATGAAGTCTTTGTTTCTAGAAGCTAAATCATTTCAGACACATTCAAGTCCTCACCTGGTCAAGGGAGATAATTTTGTAAAAAAAAAAAAAAGTATAGATCCACACTGGTGCAGACCAGAAAGTTTTATGACCTTTGATGATATTTGTGGAGCATGCTGCAGGACTTTAACTTTCATGAATCTGATATTATCCATTCTACATGATATTTTTGCCATAGCACCGATAAACTAGATCCCTTCATTTATGTGGTCTAGATCCAGGAGCTATTGGGAGCTGCAGGTTTTGTAAAAGTTAGATCCAATTATTCTGAGAGAAGGAATGAAGTCCGGCATGGTTGTTTCAAGTTGGAACTGGGCATCCTTGAAACTGTCTGACCGTTGAACACATGTATCACTTTGCCGGTGGTCATTTATTTCCTGAGGAATCAGCTGATATCCGATGTGTGTGTGTGTGGGGGAGGGGTGGGGTGGGGGGGGGTATGACGGGGGAGGGGAGGTAACATTGTGTAACAGTCCTGTTGCATCTGATATCAGAAGTGCTGAATCCAAGACCTGCAAGTTGGAGTCAATGGTATACATATTTAATATCAAAACTCACTTCCGTCATACACAACTAGATGAAATCCATCATACCAGTTCGCACCTTTCATACGTGTACTTAATACAACTGGAACCTGACCATGTTACAAGAATTTGCAAAAGTATGAAATGAGAACTGAGTACTATGAGAACTTAATCCAATCTATGAGTGATCAATAATATGAATTCTGGAGAACGATGATGGAGCTTGACCACTGGTTGGCTTGGAGTTCATGTTAGTGGCAGGAGCATGATAATAATCCAGTGTATCATAATCTGGAACAGGATTGTTTATATCAGTAACTTCTCTATGGAGCAATATTTTGACAAACGGAAATTAGATCACGAAAGAGAATATGTATACTGTGTTTGAGGAATATTTCTGCCTCCCCAATGGAAGGCGAAATTTGAATGAACGGTCTGTGTTGTCAGTGTGTCTGATGTCCCCCTTGCAAAGACAAGAAAATTTTCTATGTAATTTATTATTTATTGATATATTTATTGATTTTCTTTTTGTCTAATTGTCTTCTGTTCAAGTCATTTGGCATCGGTAAAACCTGAAATGTATATCATGATCTCCTTATTTCATCTAGCGATAGTGTCTGTTTGGTTCCGGATCACGGGGCTGAACAAGGCATGTGAAATGTGATAGTATGTCAAATAAATGCCCAGTGGTATGTCCAGGGCTTAAATCTAAAAAAAAAAAAAAAAAAAAAATTGTGAAAGGTTCTATCCATGCTATCAGTCAAAAACTCAATAATGTAGGCCTACATGTGGAATGTAGACACTCCTTGTTTCAGTTACAATTCAGAACAAGTTTTCAGAATATTATCAGGTTTTAACAAGCAAATTATTCTTCATCATGAAGTGACACAGCACACAATGTGGATGCCACTAAACTGTTAGGATAAATGAAAAGAAAAGTGTATGTATATTATTTATCAGCTTTATTAAATAAGTTTACAGACTCACGCAGGTAGATCAATTTGGTGCTTCTGCAAAATCAAACCAATATTCAAGTTCAACTGCCAAATGCCAAGATAAATAGCTTCCCCCCGGAAATATAATTTATCAGCAAAATTTAAAATAACTGTTTTTAAACAACCAGGCTGGTGGATATCATCAACTGAAAGAAAAAAAGTATCAGAAAAGTCAGGGCATCGTCGATTGTGCTGTTGTCTTTCAGTGAGTCACTCAGTCAGTTTGATATGCAACAACAACAACTTGCACTATTTGGTTCGCTTCGGCATAAGTCATCAGTCGACAAATACTTTACGATATATAGAAATGACGGGTGGTGTACTATGAATCATTGTGTTGTAATGACATCAAATGGCGACAATAAACTTACCAGAAAAACGGCAAAAATCGCATTGTCCATCTCTACAAGCTGGGGGGGTCGCCATGTTAAATCTCCCGGTGGATGGGAGGTGGAACCTGACTACAGAAGCAAGGCCCATTGAAATGCATTGCAATGGTGAACCCAATTATTTCAATTGTGTCCAAACAGGAAGTCAAAATTTCGTCGGGATCCACAGTAAACCCTATTGGAAATCACATGAATCGTGGGTTCCCCATATTACAATTATTTGGCGGGAGATTTCACGTTGCATTCCTAGACCTCCGTTTGATCGACGGAGGTAAAAATATATAGGAAATTTTCCTATGTAGGGCACAGCGGCCATTTTTCAAAATGGCCGCCAGAAGCCCATATTATCATCTAGAATCCTGCACTGGTTTATCTGTTTGGCAATAGTTTTTGTTGGTAATTTGTCAGAATATTAATAGAAAAGTAATATGGCCACTACGGCCATCTTGGATTTCAATATGGCCGCCATCTGAAGCTGATTTCAGTCAATTATTCATTAACCGCACAATATATATGCATCATTCCTGTTGATACACTGTTATTTTAGGGGTATAGCACGACGAATAGTTCACAATAGCTATGGTGTATTATTGGTCAACTTGGATTTCCAAAATGGCCATCTAAGCCTTATTTTAGTTCATATCTATATATCTATTCCAATGACCTCCCGGGAGGGCATTATCGATCATATCGGGTTTAGAATTGGCGACGTACCACAGGAAAACATTTTTTTTCCAAATCTTAGTAGCCAACAAAGTTATAATCTTGATTTGAAAATAGGATACTTAACATTACAACGCATATAAGGGAAGTGGGAAGAGGTGCCGACATACTGACAGTCACTCGACTTCACAGTATAGTCTTCTGGTTAACCTATTCTAAAGCACCTACCAAAAATCTAACGATTCGTGATATGTGTTGTATCTCAGGTACGCTTTTATTGTACCTGTTCATGTGGCAACTTGGATGACATGACCACAAGGCCCATAGCATCGGCATAAGCAGTATTTGATACAAATCTAGAGAGCTATGATGGAAGTGCTCTGACAACTCAAATATAGGTAATTGGTGAGCTGTGTCGCTGTGACACCTCGTACACTGGGGATTGGTGAGCTACCAGATTATGCTCATTACACCGATATTTCCGATCCACACCATAAAGGGCTCCATACTTACTCAATAGTCTTCAAGTTGATGTAAGTGCAAGTTCTCATCAGGGATAAGCGTCTATGCCTTCAGTACTATTACTATATATGATAATAGATAATACTGTGAATACATAATATACAAACTCCCCTCTTCTTACAATATTAGAATCTGCATATAGCAGTTCATCTGTGCCGTCTTGATGGTACGGTTATATGCCTGTCCACTTAATTTGAATATATCTTAGAATCTGGGAAATAGAACTTCCGTCCCCTCACATCATCTGACATAACAGAAATCGGAGGGCATACAATGGAATTGTCGATGCTTCGAAGCGTATATCCGTATAGTTTACCTAACACAATAATACAACGACGTTACGGTAGTCCAAATCCAGGAAGTTGAAAGGTACATGTTTGTTTACTTTGAAGTGCCGTCACTGACGAGTTCAGCAAATTTTCATGATGCTGACAAGACAGCACGATTTTCATGTGATTCAAACACATTGGAAATTTGCAAAACACACAAGGTGCTTAAACGACCCCTTGAGCTCCGGATTAGTTACAATACGAAACATAATGCAAGTGACTTGCCTGCTATATCATTGTAAAAGATAGATGATATTAATAATCGAACTCAAGAAACCCTGTGTGAAGATGGTAACCTATAAGAACTTAACTAGTTTCTGTAGTAATGGTTTTCCACGTGATTGAACTCGTTACACAGTAACTTGTACCGACCCACTGTTCACAGTTTACTCCACTACTATTAAATCAATATATACATCTAGATAATAGATGTACAGATATAGATATAAAAATATAGCTGCAATGCAGGGAGCCAAGATACAGTCCAGGCAAGCTACATTTTGGGATGAAGTAGCATTGATCACTTCACCTGCAACCAAAGCGTTAAAAAGGCACCAGGGAATAAACATAATGACACGTGCTATTCCGTAAATGTGAAAGGGTTGCTTTTTTAAATCCCCATCCTACAATATAGCATCTGCAGAAGTTTTGTCTAATCACCACAAACAATATTGGAAAGAGCACATGTGCAATGTGTCGATTATCCGAACAAATTTTCATTTCGTAGACTACATAAAAGGTTTATGGATAACGCGACATGTTTGCAGAAGTTTATTGATGCTTTTGTATTGAAATAATGCAGTAAAACATGAATGTGAATTAAAAAAAAGCGAACATGTATTTTACACAAGAACACTGAAATTTAGTGTCACGCTACGCGTCGACTCTTCGTACAATTTTGCTTTCACGGATAAATGACCTGTTTATGGGCAATGCAACATGTTAGCGGAAGTTTATATGAATTTCACCCAAACGTAAATATCACCGTTAACACAATAATAGTAGTTAATGTACATTGATTTTCCACTCAATTTGGATTTCACTGACTACGTGACAGATGATTATGGCACATGTTGGCGGAATCCGTGATTAAAACTCTAAACACAAAAAAAACATTCATATATCATATATCAAAATAAATGTATCTATCTCAGGAACATTTTCATTCCAAAACATAGAACGTTCGGAAAACAATTGCATAACTGACCTGTCATTTCCGCAACAACAACAACAACAACAACAACAACAACAACATCCAAATGTAATAAGATTTTCGACAATATACATCAAGTTCTCTTGATGGCTGGGGTTATCCACTACGCAAATGAGACAGGTATATTCACTACGACTCAGTCAATAACTCCAGTAGTTTTTTCCATTGCCAGCTCGTTTGCACTGCAATAAGTCGTCTGCTACAGAGACATAAATTGGCACCTAAAATGATACCCTCGTTCCCATGCGCATGATGTCACCACTTTACCACTAAGTTTCATAAATTTTTTTCTAAATTCAACCTTTCTTATTTTCTATCAATCTTTAGGCTGAATTTATATCGATACAATCTAAACAAATGGCATTTTCAATTTTTCATATCTGTTCTGGGGGAATTCCACTGCGTGACCCTCACAGTATTGGGGAAACTCCCTCGTTTTTTTCTACGAAACAGTGCCATGCCATGCCACCATTTGAGAATACCGGAAAAATTATTTAAGCTAGGATTAAATGAAATGAAACAATAATAGTAGCTATGATATTATTTAATGATATTGATAAAACAATTGAGCATTTAGTGCGGGATATTCTTTGCTGCAAGAGTATAGTTACCAGTGAAGGATAATCCGTCAATTCGCAAATTTGGGTGATTTTCATCTGAGAATAACGGGAAAACTATTGAAGCTAGGCTGAAACGGTTAGTATATTTCCGAAAGAGCTGCTGCTGAACAATATAATAAAATAAACTGCAAAATTCAAGATGGCGGCCGAACCACATCACCTAGGAGCAAATTTTTTGCATATTCGTGATCGCCATATTCTAATGCATATATGTAGTCACTTTCCCCATCCAAATCCGTTATTTGAAAATCCGACAATTTTGATTGGTCAATGGCGGCCATTTTGTTTTACGGAACAAATTTTCATATAGATGATTGAGAGCCCTGGATCCATCGAACATGTGTGCCAAGTTTCGCTTCAATCGGTTTTGCGGTTCAGGGTAAGAAGATTTTCAAAGTTTTGAGGTTAAACCCAAGATGGCCGCCGAAGTTTTTGGCCAATCGGCTTCATTGGGGGATATGCACCAGTTCCCATGAGGGCTAATCAACATGTGAAGTTTCAGCGACATCGGTGCATCGGTGTCGTCTGTACGGATGGTACAAAATCCGGCGGAAGAAAAAGAAGAATGTTACCAATAACAAAAGATGACCAGCCATACTGGCTTTGCCCCCTAATAAAGATATCAAGCGGAAGAGTGTATGTTTTTATGTGGTGAACGTAGCTAGCAAAAGATGTAAGTAAAAAATATTAAACCGCCAGATTGCTGCATTGATTTTGTTGTCCTATATTCACCATTCACCCATTCCCAAATTGGAACCACTAAGTTGAAACCACTTGTGGGGATCTCTAAAACGACATTCCCTTCTTGACATATTAGTTAGAATAAGTTTTATATGGACAAGAGCCTGACGTAGTCAAATCGATATGGGCGCCAGCTGATTCCGCCCACTTTGAAAGAGATATTGCCAATGGAAACAAACCATGCTGTGTTCACATCAAATGAAATGTGCTCGAGGTAGAGCTTATAATAGCATTCAAGATTTTTCAATCCAATCTGTCCTCATTTAATGATATTTTCCAGAAACTCCGGAAGATATGAGTGGAGACTCTCCCTCTCTTTAGCTTTTGATTTCAGGGTTATACAGATCGTTTGTTTGATTCAAAACGCCATCGGTACTTTCAACCTCTTGCATATCGCTCCAATTTATTACCTGTATATGGTAGGATTCTGCTGGCGGACTGTAAGTCCACGAGGCCCGACCTCTGTACATGTCACTCGACAAAGATATGTAGGTTTA
Source organism: Hanleya hanleyi (assembly GCA_036873755.1). Lineage (NCBI taxonomy): Eukaryota > Metazoa > Mollusca > Polyplacophora > Lepidopleurida > Hanleyidae > Hanleya > Hanleya hanleyi. The sequence continues at coordinate 12,752 of JAVTVY010046832.1, forward strand.
TTGTTTCGGTGGGAAATTTAAGCCGTACGACGTCGGACATCACAGGTTAGTTCTTCCAGGTTTCTTGCATTTATCAGGTTACCCCATGTTTACTCCATCAGACGTCCATGATGCTCATCCATTAACATCACATGAGTCGTTTAAGCTGATCTGTCATCACAGCTCCTGAGCTAGCGTATCTAATTCCGCTTAAGCCGGTGCTAGGGGCCGTGCGAATACCTAACATGAACAGCTGCAACAAAAGCGCGGCTGAGATACTAAGACTAAGGGTCTGAATGTTAGGTGTATATTTTTGAATTGAATTGAATTTATTCTCCAAATTCGAAAGAATTAAATACACCAATGACACACAGAATAGAAGACTACTAAATGAATTTTTCTACAAATGTTGTCAGTTGTACAATTTGGCGGGAACAAAACCCCAAGGGGCTTGTTCTATCCCCAAAACAAACATGTTAAAGGGTAGGTTCGGATATGGTAAAGCTATATTTCAACTGAAAGAGTTAGTCAAATGGTATTGAATTGTATTTTTTTTTTTTTTTTTGAAATTTATTTCAACGCAGAAATAGTTAACCAAATGTTCTGATACCGTCAAATTCACCAAACGCCAGGAAAGCGCCTTTGTATTGTCACGTGACCTATTTTAGCTATTAGGAGTAAAAATACGTAAAACAGCGTGACTTATGGGTGAGGCAGAACATGTGAAAGCATCACGGAGATGCGCGTGTTAAGGTGAAAATTGCAGTTTTTTGGTAACAATTGGCAAGAATTACTTTAAATACTAAATAGCTCATATCATTTTCATTTCTAGTTGCCAGAGCGCGGTTTTGTTCGCTTTCCCAACAGCAAAGACACTCGATCTCTCCCATAAGCCGTTGATGAGAGCAGTGTGTACACCGACACCATACTAAATTTTCCATGCCGTCTTCTGTCTCCATTTCGTCGCCTGTCTCGCTACTAAAGCTGCTATCATCCCCGCTGCTCTGATCTTCCGTATCGGAGCGTTTTGGCTGGAATTTGTAGACCCAAAGATCAAACGCAGCCTCCTCGTCGCTTTTAACGCTGGAATCGGAACTGCCGTTCGTCGACATAATTTCAGTTAATTTACTCTATCTAACCAAATCGACTGAAGAGCTCCGTGCTGCACGTAGATTACCCGAACAGACAGAAGAGCTACATGCCTTGACCCTATACGTCATAGACACCTTCTGGAAAAAGTACAATGGCGGCATTCTGAGGACGGCGAGTTCGCGGTTTTAAAATGATTAGTACTCCTTCATAAAAAAATAATTTAAAAATGAGAAAAAATATCTTTTGGGTTCTATTTGGTGAGTTGGTTAAATGTTTATCAAAGGCAACCAAACCCGAACTTTTCCTTTAATGTTTTAATCAGCGATATGCAATAACTGTAAAACAGGCCAGTTCTCAATCAGATATACTGTTTCAATTTTGATTTAAATAATGAGATAGAATTTCTTTTAATGGATGGAGGCCACTCATTCCACTCCTGTGGTCCTTTAATTTTGAGACAATAAAATGAAAGGTTTGAGCGATAGATTGGACTATATACATTAAAAACGCTTTCAATTTCAAAATGGCGCCCATGACGACCCACAAAAATGCATGATTTTTGAGGCTGAAATGACCGTAGAAGTGAGCAAAAATGGAACACGAATATTTTTTCTGGATTTCCACTTTTCGGATAAGTACTTCTAGTACCACAGCTTGTCCAATTTTTTTTAATGGATCTAGTTAGACACGCTATAAGTATATTCAGTCCCATCTCCTGTTAAATAATATTTGGATCTTAGTGCAAATATAAAAAAAAGTCTCTTTTCAATAATGTATTTCTTTAACGTAATTCTTCACGTTTTGATTACATGAAAGCGTACTTTACTAATTCACGTGACCTCATGTAATAAAGCTCCATTTTTTAAAACCATACAAATCCAAGAAAAGAAATAACATCAAAATGATGGACAATGAGTCGCTCGAGTAGCAATCCCGACAAAACTGTCAGCTGAGCCACCGAGGTAAATGCGCTCGCATTTGCTGGGAGTGGTAACCCTTACTATCTAACTGCGGAAATGTTTAGTTCTCTCGTTTGAGAGGTGGCGATAATGCTTCGAGCAAGATAATGAAACGGTCATAAACAGACGTGCCTCAAGGCGGCCATCTTGACAAATGGTTGTTAGGGCCTGGTATGAAATGACTCCATAGCTCATTGCTCTTCCTCTGCCATGTCTAATTCCATGTGAGCTTTGGTGCCTTATGAGAAAAGTCCGTCGAAAAAGTCTCAATATTTGGTTGACTATATTTGCCTAATTTGCTCATTATCTTTATCAACAATTTTTTTTCATTCCTCAAATAATCAAATGCTACTGTCTTATAATACTGTGCCAACTATTCTGCTATTCTTGTACAACTATCCTGCTTTCAAAAATCAAATACAACGCAGTAGTGTTAAACACACAACGCAAAAATGGGTGTGCCGAAGTGACATTTAAATATGCTGTCTCATAATAATTTAGCATTGCAGAGCCATTTTGCTTCCAAAAATCAAAGTGCAACAAGTAGAGTGGCTAACTAATACAAAGCTATGTGTGGCCAAGGTGACTGAATTAAAAAATCGGGAGGCCATTTTGGAAAATGATGGCAGTCATTTTGGAATCCGAGATGGCTGTTATTACACCATATCCACTGTGAAATAATCGTCGTGTTGAAATAATAAAATATTGGTGTATCGACATGAATTATGTCGATATATTGTGTGGTTATGGAAATATTGAATGAAATAGGCTCCAGATGTCGGACATCTTGAAATCCAAGACGGTCGACTCGATCGAATGACCATTATCGTTTGTCTAGCTTTGGTATGGCACTTTCCATCAATATTCTGACAGATAACCCAAAGAATAAGTCCCAGATAGAAGAAATAGTGCATGATTGCTAATGCTATATGGGATCCTGGCGGTCATTTTGAAAAAATGTACACCTGTGTCAAATTCCATGCTTTTATGAGAAAAGGCCCAATCCGATGAAAAGTCTGCATATATTGACTGGACCAATTGTTCCGCAAGCAAATCATTTGTGCTGATTTACAATGTAGGGCAACGTACATGTTAATAAAAATCAACTTTTGTGTGTTTTTTTTCTGGCAAAGCTTTTGTGTTCGTTCAAAACAAGGTTTGTTTCCATTCAGATCACAGACCGCTAATGTTGCTTCAATTCCAGTGAGACTGTAGCATTCTGTCGAAAGAACACAACCAATGTGTTCGTTCAATGAACAAGGTTTACATTCATTCATCACAAGCGTTTCATCAGGACGGTTCACTCAAGACATGATTCTGCTTTTCAGTGTGTCCATCCCACCTAGAGGGTGCGTTGAATCGACACAAGAATTGTCTTGGATAAGCTATGATGGCCGAGAGGGACCATCGTCACTTCGCCATCGTAAGTCAAAAAACAGAGCGATGGCGATAGAGCGATATAGCGATGGCGAGATGACGATAGAGCGATGGAGCGATGGTGATAGAGCGATAGAACGATGGCGATAGAGCGAAAGAGCGAAGTACATGACTGCGCATGTCTCATAATCATGCATATTCATACGGTGATAACACAAGAGAGCTAGAGCTAACTCTAGTTATTATTACGCGGGTTCATGAATTCTTGGGGCCGGCGGCATACCACAGAGATTACACAGATAAGATAGATAGATAGACCGATAAAAAAGATATGTTTTATTCCTACGAAGTAGGCTACCATTTGCAAATTGTCCGGTAATGAGTGAGGCAGTGAGTGAGTGAGTGAGTCAGTCAGTCAGTCAGTCCATCCGAATCCTTTAGTCGGCAAAATAAGGAGAACCATCGACATTAGAACCTTGATTTTTGACATGAACGTGCATTAGGGCATTGTTACGAGCAAGTTCTTAGCTGACCGAATTCTGATGAAACTTTGATTTATAATTATTATTTTTATTATTTATTGACTACAAGCGTCTAGTCCGTCATTCATAATCCAGCCGTCGTCCATTAGAGAATATCCGCGTCCATAATCCAAAGACCTATTCCATTTCCATATAACAGTATTAGCACCAAATTCAAAAAGACAAAAGTATACATAAACATAGGCTTGTTTCCTGCAAGAGAGAAGTGGTCAACAGTTTTCAATGATGCCGGCAAGACATCATGATGTTCCAAAATATCAAATCCGTATCGCTGATCAGTATTCTTAATCCATAATATTCGTTATAGAGTCGTCATCTAAAAATGATGTACCTCAGTCACGCTTTGATTGTGACTGTTCATATGAGTACCATGAGGATCTTGAAGTACATGGGCTCATACGGCCCCTAGCCCCGGGTTAAGCGGAATTAGACACAGGTTACGAAACGTAGCCCCATAGATCTTGCACGCTGCGTTCGTATATTGCTATCAGCATGCGATATGTATCGCCAAATTTGAGAAACTTTGAGTGGAGGCGCTTGGTGGAATAGCCCTGCAGCGAGTGCACCGTCATGCCCATCGGGAACCCTTGGCTGTATGTTTCACTGCTTTCTTCTTTGAAGTAGCAGGAACACAACTGAGCTGGGTGGTGCTTAGTTGGCTCGTCGTGATATAGCTGAAATATTGTTGAAAGCGACGTTAAATTCTATTCACTATTCTAGTCACTATAAACTCTGCAAAAAGGAGCATTGATACAGATCTAGCTATTGGTTTTTGACAAGCTTCGAAGCAGTCGACTAATTAAAATGGACAGGTATAGGGGAAAAGTAAAAACATTCCACAAGCAAATAGTTATGGTATTACTCCCTTAAATCTTGTCATTGACGGATGTCTACTCCAGTAACATGTTACCGATGCATCAGTGAATATCATTCATTTTAACAGTTTAACACATCAATTATAAGTTTCATAACTATTTGCAATTATTGACTTATTCTATTCCACAGGCAGCTGTCCTTCAGGAAGATGGAATCATTGGTAGCGCGAGATCGTGGCGTATTCCAAGTAGCTGATTACGTCATATTCGGGCTGACCATTGCCCTGTCGTCGGGAATTGGGGTCTATTTCGCTATATCCGGCGGACGTCAGAGAACGACGTCAGATTACCTGGTTGGAGGTCGCAGAATGAAGATTGTACCGGTTGCGCTGTCCCTGCTCGTGTCTTACCATTCGTCTATCCTGATGCTTGGAAATCCAGCGGAGATATACGGTTATGGGACGCAGTATTGGATCCTTCACCTAGGACTTCCATTACCGTTTTTGGTCATAACATTCGTGTTTGTTCCACTTTTTCATCAATTGCGAGTGACCACTGCCTATGAGGTAAGCCTTTCATTATTCGGAATATGAAACGTCAGCCTATCCATCCATACATTTAAGGGGATGACATATGCAACTATACCTTTTTTTCATAGAATCACAGGTGAGCTGATTACTGAATAGGCGATACAGTTGGTGGCCAATATCATATACCAAAATGTTTTCCCCAGTTGGAAGGTATCCATGAGTCCAATATCTCTAACCCCTACCTATTTTCGGTGTTGTTGATGTCACTTGACCTATTTCATTCATGAAAACACTCCTATTCTATTCTCAGCCCTCGTGGAAACCCGTTGACCCAGTCCCTTCCGATCTAATGCACGAGGAGTAATCATTTTATTTAATAACAACTTTGAATATAAGATTAACGAAGTAGAAAGAGAGCCCGGTTGGAACTACTTAGTCATGAGTCTAAATATACATGAAACACCAGTAACCCTAGTAAATTTGTATGGTCCAAATGAAGATAAACCTAGCTTTTATAACAAAATACAAAAAAAATCATTAAAAACTTTAATAACCCATCGACGATCATATGTGGCGACTGGAATTTAGTGTTGAACCCTTCGGTAGATACAGAAAATTATAAACGCGTATATAAACCACAGGCACGAAAAGTGATATTGAAACAAATTAATGACAGTGACTTGATAGATATATGGAGAACGCTGCACAGTGATGAAAGACGCTATACATGGAGACGGAAAACCCAAGACAACAAGCTAGACTAGATTTTTTCATTACATCCACGGATATTTTAACATGACTACTGAATCCCACATCAAACCTGGTTACAAGACCGATCATTCAATTATTACTATCAAATGTAAATTCACAAATACTGACAGAAGAAAATCTTACAGGAAATTTAATTCCTCTTTAATCAAAGACCTGAGTTATTTAAATATTCCTACGAAGTAGGCTACAGATCGCAAATTGTCCGGTAATGAGTCAGTGAGTCAGTCCATCCGAATCCCTTCGTCGGCAAAATAAGGAGAACCGTTGACATTAGAGCCTTGATTTTTGGCATGAACGTGCATTAGGGCATTGTTAACAGCAAGTTCTGAGCTGAAATAATTCTGATTAAAATTAGATTTATAATTAACACTTCAGTATATTGTTATAGATATATGTAAACTGTAGCCTTTAACGTGTATCCTATTTCACATCCAAACATTTCATCATTGACCACATCAGGCTTCAAATTCAGGTCAAATTACCCACTGATGGCGAAATATCCTACATCAACCAATTAAGTCAGCCTGGTGCAATAACCCAGCAGAAGAAAGAAAGATGTGGTATCATCCTTCAGATTAGTCTGTGTGAGCAACAATGATAAAAGTTTACTGAGGGTGAAACAAAGCCATGACGGCTGTTTAAAGGGTCTTAATTTATTTTCTTTGGGTAGAATTTAACTAGATAAGTAACTTTGATCATCATGCCAAGAAAACTGTGGTCCGTTTTGCTCCAGCGTTTTATCGCATTTAATGAGTATCAGTTACCACCACCGAGTCCTGTCCGGCTAAAAATACCCTGTCATTGATCCACATTCCACTGTATGCCACATGGCCCTATTACTGAGGTTAATCTTAACGTGCATCTGGGACAATTTCACAATTGCCCGACAGCATAGGCCTACTGCATATACCCTCAAACAATCAGCGCTGTTTGCATCACTTAAATTGTTAAACCATATCATTGAAATAATATAGCAGAAAACATTGATGTGAGTTATGAGATGTACACTATGACCAAAGACATGTTCATAATGTTTTAATCGGATAGTTAGGACAATCATTACTTTGCATCAGAGAGTGTGTGACTTGGATTCAAGGGTTAAGACTTCGGAGGGAATACAATTTTGACAGCAGAAATATGACCCCGCCATTTGCTGATTAGAGCGATAAAACAGGGTAGGCTAAATTGACCCTTTTTAATGCAGTATTTCTTGGCATGGATGTGAAAATATGAGGACATACTTTGTTTTTTTTTGTACCTCTTGAATATTGACTATATATCACACTTGGATATAATTTGAACAAAAAATTACATGTTTAAACAAAATATGTCAAAATTTTTCTTGTGATTTCAACTCTTGATCCATTTTGATTCCTTGATTAGGGTATACAGAATCACTGCCACGGAGTGTGTTGGTGTGTCACAGCAATGCAATTCCGATTCACACAACGAAGCTGAGGTGGTTTAACATTTATCAATGAAGAAAATCACCGATCAACCGCCATAGAATATAATGTGAAATAAGAAAACCGGAATAGTACATTCATCAGATTGCCGATACCCAAAATGTGTTGTCTCATATATCTAGATAACAACGTGATGTAGAGACGCTATTTATTCGTCTTTGTACCGATTATGCTCAGGAGAATGACATAGAATCATTATTATCTTGTGCATAGAAGGTGTTGGTCTTGAGTTGAATTACCGTAAACTACATAAATGCTACCTTTCTACTATAGTACTATATATAAAAATTTGTTGTATTGTTGGGAAAATAATGTGATTCAAAAAGTTATTTTTATCCTGGACAAGGGCACTGAAAACCATTAAAGAGATGTAAATGTATTTTCACACGTAAAGCTTGAAATCTACTGAACCTATATTATTCAATCTGTTTCCTTTAATTAAAAAATTGTAAAATTAAATTGGCGATCGTTATTTATTTTTGGAATGAAGGCGCATTAGGAGACTGTTACCAACAAGTTCTGAGCTGACCTACTTTTGATGGAAATTTCTGGTGATTTTTGATGAAAATCACTGGCGATTCTGACTTGGGCGGTGCCCATCTTAATATAGGCAGGATTTCAACTGGGGGTGGGGATTTCCAAGAGTTCAGTTCGCGTTCGAGTCCTAATGCCTACTGTTCTTCGTAGGTCCTGTGACGTTAGTCACACTGTGTTTAATTGACACGTGAATATTACCTCCAAGTGACATCATACAATTGAGATAAAAACATACCTCTGATAATAATAAACACTACGCAAAAAGCTGAACTGTATACGATAATGTTTAGAAAGATTGGATGATTTTATATTAAGTGAATTACGGCCATTGAAGTACACGAACCCCCTCTAGAAAAGATATTTGGATACTGCCCCTGAATGATGTCATACATTGAGATACAAAACTAAATTCTGATTGTATAAATATACTAAATACAATATATTGAATTTCAGACACTTAGGGTTATTATTAAGAAAGATATGTCAATTTAGTAAAAGAAGAAATAAATAGAAATATTGAGCAATATGCAGTGCCCCTATATGACAGAGATGCACTGAGATATATTGATCGCTCTTTGATACAGTTCAACATTGACGATGACCTCTTCCTAGAAACTGTTTTGATGCAAATTAGAGGGGAAACGATAAAATATTCATCAAGAAAGAAGAGAGAGAGAGAGAGAAAGAAGAAAATAGACTGGAAAAAGAAATCGAATTGTTAGAGAAAGAAGTTGAACAGAATTATGCCAAAATAAACATCGAGACATTGAATGAGTTGAGTGCAAAAAAGACAGAGTTAGCGACAATCAGGGCGGAAAAGATCAAGGGAATTATAGCTAGGGCAAAAGCAAACTGGACTAATTTAGGAGAAAAACCTACAAAGTACTTTCTTGGATTGGAAAAATTTAACTATACCAATAAGTTAATAACTAATCTCAAACTCCATAATGGAGACAACATATATGACGGTCAAACAATTAGACATGAACGAAAGTTTTTCTATGAAAACCTCTACTGAAAGAAAGAACAACATTCCGACGTTACAATTATTAGAGAAGCGTTAGACTCTCTGGATATCCCATCACTGGGAACATCAGATTCCAGCAAACTAGAGGGATCGATCACATATGAAGAATTAAACCTAGCCTTGAAAAATACTAAAAATGAGCGAAGTCCTGGACTTTCCTGTAGAATTTTACAAAATGTTTTGGCGGGAGTTAGGGACGTTTGTATTACGCTCTATCAACTCTGCCTATGAAAAGGGTGAACTAACGATAACACAAAAACAAGGAGTTATAACATGCCTACCAAAACCGGGAAAAACACGAAACCTCAAGAACTGGCGACCAATTACCCTCCTAAATGTTACCTAGAAACTTGCCTCCTCGTGGATAGCAAATAGAATAAAATCGGTTCTAGATAAGATAATCCACGAAGATCTGAAGGGATTTGTCCAGGGGAGATTCATCGGAGAAAACATTAGACTAATTTATGATCTGATGTTAGAGACAAAATTGAAAAATATCCCAGGTTTATTACTACCAGTTGATTTTTGAAAAAGCTTTCGATACTGTGTCTTGGACATTTCTTGATGAAGTCCTAAAATACTATAATTTGGGGGAATCTATCCGAGGATGGATCCGAACTATTCATATATTCAAACATGCATAGTCCAAAACGGTCACCTCACTCCATTTTTCCACAATACTCGCGGTGCAGGCAAGGTGATCCTATATCCCCATATTTATTTTTATTGTGCGCTGAAATTTTAGGTATAATGATACGTCCGGATCATAATATTAGCGGTATAAAAATCGAAGACATTGAGTTCAAAATAAGCCAATACGCTGATGACACTCAGCTGACTCTTGACGATTCAGAACCGTCTTTAAGAAGGTCGTTGGATATCCTGGATCAATTTTATATTATATCTGGTCTTAAAATTAACGTTGACAAAACCAAGGCGACTTGGATTGGTTCACTTAATAGATCAAACATAAAACTATGCGAGGATGCAATGCTGGACTGGGTGACAGATTTCAGCATGTTTGGAATAGAATTTTCAACAATTAACTTAAACGAAATATGGAAAATTAACTATTTAGCTAAATTAGAACAGCTGAAAACAGTGTTGAACAGATGGAAGCTCAGAAATTTAACCTTCTCAGGCAAAATCACTGTAATAAAATCATTAGCTCTCTCGAAACTTATACACCTCTTTCTAACCTTGCCAGACCCACCAGAACAGTTTATCCAAGAACTCAGTACACTATTATTTAAATTTATTTGGAGCGGGGGAAATGATAGGACAGAAAAGGAATATAATAACTCAAGACTACAAAAAGGGTGGTCTGAGAATGGTAAACAGACACACTTTTATACACAGCCTCAAAATTTCGTGGGTTAGGCGACTCTTTTTTTCAGAATAGAAAATGGTCAAATATCCTAAAGCAATATTTAACTGACACTCCATCTGTATGGCAAGTCGGGAGTGATTATACCGAAGAAGTAATCGCATCGATCCAAAATCCCTTCTGGAAAAATATATTTGAAGCCTGGAATATTCTACGAAAAAGACTACGTCCAGCTTCCATTAAGGATGTTATAGACGAACCAATTTGGTTTAATCCCAAACTGAAACAGTCACTTTTCATCGAAGACTGGTATCAAAAAGGTGTTCTAGAAATCAGACACGTCTTGGATTCTAACGGCGACTTTATTCAATTTATCGTGTTGAAAGATACATATGAATTAAAAGGGACATACCTTGATTATATACGGATAGTTAAATCAATACCCGATGAATGGAAAAAAATCAATAGAAAATAAATCGAAAAATATCGAACATGAGCTCTTTTCTCCGACACTCGGGACTGCAAACAGAATGCTATTAAGACAGGTAAAAGGATGCAGATTATTTTACGATATTTTGAATAACGTAGACGAACCTAATCTGATTAGAGCAAATGAAAAATGGAATTCAATCATCAACATTCATCCGCAAATAAATTGAGATGAAGTGTACAAGAGCAAGTTTTCTATTACAGTAGAAACAAAACTTAGAGATTTTCAATATAGAATTTTACACAGGACTCTTTGTACAAATGCATTTTTGAATAAAATAGGAAAGAGAAGTGGCAATGCTTGTACATATTGTGAAGAAGAAAAAGAGACTATAGAACATCTATTCCTATTCTGTCCTATCGTTAAAAACTTTTGGAAAGAAGAACAAAAATGGCTGACAAACTCTGAGCATTCAATACACTATATCAAATGATAAGATAATATGTGGGTGGGGGAGAGGACAACATTTTCTGAACATGCTAATCCTAATAACAAAAAGATATATATACAATAATAAATTTAAAAACTCTACTTTAAACTTTAAAGCTCTTGTGAACATGCTCCGTGAACAGTATATGAACGAAAAGTTAGCAGCTTCCACCAATAACACAGACAAATTCCGTACGAAATGGTGGTTGGTACAAGATTACTTAATAAATGAAAGCTCATCATTGTAATAATATGAATTTTTATGATCAATTACAACAGTTTATACTTGCCTAAAAAACCCGAATCAATTTTATGAACGAGTATGTGTATATGTGTGTTACTGTATTATATGTTTGTGTTGTGTATTTATTGAAGATCATATTGTTTTAATCTGTAACTGTGTACACGTGTCATGTATGTTTAATGTTGATGAAAAAAAAAGAAAAAAAAAGTTTCGGCATGTGGGTCAAATGAGGAGGAAAAACCTCTCCCATATTAAAGGTATAGAGAAATTTACCTGGTTAGACGTGCTTCACTGCTCACATTCGATCGGATTCAAACAGAAAATTGTCAGATCTGCCAAAACACCAGAAGAAATACACAACTCGGAGATGAAATCATATTAGCAGCCAATGAAATTCTGTTTAACTTCTCTGCCAATGCTTGACATAAATATGGTAAATACATGTATAGTGCAGAAGCTGTGGTGTTTATCATAACCATATACGTAAAAGTTCTCAGCGCTGTGGGGTTAAAGTCTGTTTCATGTTATTGTTGCCTAAATGGTTTTATTCTCGATGTTTGAAGTAAATATCCGAGAATATTTTGGTAATTGTATCTTATGTAATGCTTTATTTAAGTTTAAGTTTATGAGGATTGTGCACAGCCACAAGGCCACGGAGCTCTCTGTTCCGATAACATACATATAATAATTTACATACAAAGAAAAACACAAAAAATGTTAAAAAACAAAATGATTACAAATAACAAAATGATGATTTACGTATACACAGAAAAATCAATTAATGGTTAAATGACAAAATGCGTTTGAGGCTGATGGGCGGTGGGATTCTATATATTATAGATAATACTTATGTAGAAGTGGGTATCTCGTAACTTCATATAATTCTAGCTTATTTACAATGGATCGGATAAATTTTATTTACACAACTGATTTGATCAGCTTCATCTGTCACCGGTTGAGATTGTTCATGAACATGAAACCGTTTGGATGCTCCAATAACCTTTTGGACTCTTCCAAAGGCAGACATATTTGTTTCATAATCAAAGTAAGAGGAGCCACGCAATAATAAATTTAACAGGTAATTTGGGCAGTCATGTATTAGAAGAGAGTGGTGTACACCGGGACAGATCCAGTTTGTAATCGAGGTGAGCATTGACTTTCTCAGAGCGGAGAACATGGAGCAACTCAAGAGAAAATGATAAGGGTCTTCATTGTTGTGATTACAATAATGGCAGATAGAGCTTTAGGAGATGTTATACTTAAACAGACGACCATTTAAAGAATTAAAATCTATCTTCATCCTACACAGTAGGACTGAGGTATATCCGCAAAGGGAATTGTTTATTTTAATAAGGTATGAGGGTTGGTTAGTAGACTTTGGCCTTGAACATAGATAATGAGGTTGCATTTCGGACGGAAGCATGAAGAGAATTCCAATCTTTAGAAGTCTGTGGGAAGAACGAATTTTGAATACAAATGAGACGACACCGAAATGTTCTATACTGATCAGAATAGTGCAGGTTATAATTTCTTTGCAGATCCAAAGATACTTTATTCGGACGTAAACGTTGAAGACATACAGGTGCCTCACATTTTAATACTTTATAGCATAAAATAAGCCGGTGCATCTTTCTACGTTGAGAACGTGTTTCCCAGCCTAATTCATTTAACAATTTTAGATACGAAGTTCTTCGCATGGCACCAGTACATATAACTGCAGCCTGTCTTTGTATTTTTTCTAAAAACACAGAATTAGTCAACGTGCAGCCGTCAAATACAACATCACTATAATCAAGGAGAGGACGGACTGTACTCTTGTATAAGCAATCCAAGCATTTTCTTTCAAGGATGTGTTTTGTTCTAGACATGACATTGAGGTTTTTTGGGGCTTTCGAGCAGACAGAATTAATATGTTCATCCCATTTCATGTTTTCTTGGAGAATTACTCCTAAGTGCTTATGAGAGGTAACGCGTTTAATTTCTACATTATCAAGATATAATTGAGGGTATGTTGGGTTATGCTTCAAGGATATATACAAGAATACTGTCTTCAGTGCATTGAACGTTACAAGCCATTGAGCTGCCCATCTGGATAGGTAGTCAAGGTCGTTGTTGATTCTCAGTTCTGCAATTTGTATATCAAGTACTGGTTCAAGGAGAGATGTATCGTCAGCGAATAAATTTATATTTGATTGAATGTCATCTTTGATGTCATTTATATATATGAGAAATAGCAACGGCCCAAGGACCGAACCCTGAGGAACACCAGCATTGATATGATTAACTTTGGATTCAACACCATTCTATTTTCTAGGTAGCTTTTTATATAACTTGTATCTTATATTGCAGCATTATCAAAATCTCATGATGTAATCCGGGGAGGAACATGGTTGACTTCATTTATAATTACTTGTGAGTTCGTGATTTTTCCCCAATAGTTAATAATGAGTAAGGTCGTTCGCTAATATGGATGATAACTGTGTTATAGACGAGCATTGTCTACTAAATATCGAATCTGACTTTTTGCCATATTCAATGATTATTTACTCTATCTGGGGCGCTACCAAACTTTCTCCCCTATCTCCGGAACGACAAAAAATAAAAGCTGGCCCTCTGCCCGAGTAGCGGATCATGGGTAAATTCAAGATGGCGGCCATGTGGGGTACCAGAAGAGTCATGTTTTCGTCATTTTTTTTCAAAATTCCTGATTTTCTTCGAGGAAAATTGGGTAAAATCTATAATCTATTTTATTTCACTTCAGACAAATATTTACTAATTTATCATGCAATTTTTGCAAAGAAAAGATATCAATAAAACAATCGACAAAAAATGCCTATTTTGAGGATGACGTCATCAATGTTGTCATCTTGAATTCTTTTTGACATTTTCTGGTAGAGCTTGACCCAAGGGTATAGTGTGGTAAGTTTCAGCTCCCTAGCTCAAGGGGTAAGAACAATATTTTGCGGGTCCGAAATAGGCTCCAGGCTTGGACAGGTCCCAAAATGCCCATGTCAGATGAGTTAAGCTCAGTATTATTAGGATCGACTTGGGGCTCCCAATATTGAAATCAGGGGAGACAACTCGACATTCAGCCAAAAGTGATTGGGATTATCTCCCATATTTTGGAGCTGACTGAATACAATATTCATCCAGGAAAAAATGAAATCGAGGTGAACAAAAATCTATTTTGATCAGACAGAGAATTTATATTGTTCTGATACTACTGAATCTGTAATTCATATATGTGCCAAATTTGAGAGAAACCAAACCAAAATAGTGATTATTTAAATGCTTAACATGTGTCTTTTAACGCTTTGAGTATTCGTTCTTGCAATTCTCATTCCTCTACCCCATTTTCTTTTTCAGTATTTAGAACTTCGGTACAAATCGAGGGCGGTCCGCACGATGGCCGCCATGTTTGGGATTCTAGAACAGGTGAGTGCGTGAGTGCGTGAGAGCGTACAAACATTAAGCCCCCGCTACCTTAAGAGGTGTCGCTACCTTTTACACGCAAGAAAGGTAAATCTCTCTACATTACAGCTTTATATTGAAGTACAACTTGGAAAAGAGCATATCAAAAAAATCAGATATTTTGACTTCATAGATTTTTATATAAATCTTGTTCGAAGAAATGAGAGAATCTGCTATTTTTTCTATTTATTTTTATTTATTTTTATTATTTTTTTTCGCTTAATGCCACACTCAAGTTTGTTTCACTCTTATGGTGACATTCAGTTTGGTTGGTGGAGGAAGCCGGAGTACCCGTAGAGAACCATCGCCCGGCGGCAATTAATTAACAAACTTTCATACATTGACTAGCTGGGCTCGAACCCGTGCCGGTTCAGTGGTGTGAGGCTAGCGGTCACAAGCTACTAAATAACATGGATTTCAATATTGGGCTTTTGGGGTTCAGTTAAAAATGTGCATTCATTATGCTATCTTATACAGAGATTAAAATCATGAACATTCAACTTCTTTCCTTATATTCTTACCGTACGTCTAACTCATTGAAAAAAGCCACAAAAAATGGACCCTTTTACCGTGCCGATTTCTGGCAATAGACAAGTGCCAAGTACCATGTTAAAATATAGGGGAAACCCTCAAATCCAAGGTGTAGGTATCCCGAAAATCGACTGTAAAATTCAGTTTCTCAATCAGATAGGTGAAATTTTAGCTGTTAATGACAGTTTTGAGCAGAAAATGTGCTAAACAAAAAAGTCCCGAAGCGTGATCCAAAACAGCGACCTTTCTCTTTCGAGTACCAACAAAAATCTACCGTGTGTGAAATTCGAGAAAAGGCCCTGTCATATACCAACAGCGGACAGGTATCCCACTGGGTACAAATTGTGCACCACTTTTGGGAGATCTGTATCTCTTCTCGTATGAATAGGCTTATGTCGCTCGCTGCCATCGAGGCAAGACGGCATTGTCCAGGAATTATCTTGAATCATGGCGCAAATACAAATATTCCACTTACGAAATTTAAATATTCAGCTTACGAAATTTACATAACTAGTCTCACCATCCCACGCGTGCCGACTCCCCCTCTCAGTCGCCTATCGTGTGCAAAGATTGTACGGAGTGTCGATGTGTAACTAGTATAATCGAATGTGATAGACTTTCATTTGCTTCTGAGTACAATATTTCAATACCTACATATAAACTATGTGTCAGTAACGTTGTTTCTGATTTTTCGACCAGAACACCTACGTAGTTGGGGCGCTATTATGAGTAATGAACATCGTCTGTTACATTCATGTTGTCGTACAAATCCACAGATCGAAACTTTGATCTTGTTTCACTCTTTTATTTCAGACTTTTTATATGGGTTTTGTTTTATTCGGTCCAGCAACAGCATTGGAAGCAGGTAGGTTAGAAGACGATTTCTGCTTATTAATGCATAGAGTATAGTATATTATAGTATATTCTATAACACTTATGTCTATAGCACTCTGATAACCGTGCAATCGTTAGACCATTTAGCACGGCTAAGAACTTTGTGACGTACGAAATCTACACCCGTGACCTTGACACGCAGAGGTGTTCACTCGGGAGAATCCGTTTCACAGGGCGGGTGATAAATGGCAAGACAAATTCTCGTCTGCCTATACAATCCAACAAACAAATAGAATGGATGCCCTACTTCAGTGTATTTTAAAGGCAGAAAATGTATAATCGCAGATATTTACAAACCAATTCGGAAATACGAGTGTTGCACAATAAGAAACAGATCAACCGGAGAAACAAGTCGTGCTTTCAGATACGAATTATCTAGAGAAGCGCAGATCGAAGAGTTCACGAGAGACTCAGATGATGAATCTCTTCTTGCTGTTTTAAATGCAGAGTGTGATCAGGTGAACGAAGGTAGATTTTCTTCCGCTGAAGATGAGAAATTAAGAGATCTGGCTAGCAAACGAAATGAACCAGGGGCCGACAGGCAGACCAAATTGGGAATACGGATATTTAAGGCATTAAATTCGTTTTTTATTAGAACAAAAATCAGCTTCTACATACACCGGTATTAAGATGCAAACTTGAGCCACCATTACATCAACCAGATCAACAACTGCCACGATTCTGCTTTAGGCGGGTATGTCTATCATTGATGTGATGTCGGTTACAGGCCACAGAAATGAAGCCAGTGTCAGAAGCTATGCGCGGAAACCGTCTGTTCCGAGGCAGCGGCAAATGAGTGAATTATTGCAAACTGCTGGCTCTAAAACATCTACAACAAGTGTGACCACGTTATGTAACAGTAGGCCGACATCAAATGCTTGTAATTTAACATCTGTTCTACAGTCATCACATCTTGGTGTTTTTTTTCCAAAATGCCAATGTTTCCAATAGCACCGTGAACATAAATTTCCTTCCTAGTTAAATATATACTGGAAACATTTTTCGTGTTTGAGAAAAAGCTGTAAATTAATATTTATTAAACACGTAAATTTAAGAAATTATGTTTTCATAGGCGTGCTAAATCGTTATTTTGTGCACGGTTAGTGTGGAAATGTGCCTTCCGCTTCAGTTGGCAGCGTGCCAATATCAATGGCCGAGTTTATGTGGTCTCTCAGTAGGGGGCGCAGTCTTTCTGCCACCTGAGGCTGTGTGAAGCATTCATGCAAACAAGCCTATTTGTGTGGCCTTCTTAATCAATTTCACGATGGAACCAACAGTTAAACTTGAGACAGAAATTTACGTCTTTAATAAATATTAATTTACAACTTTTTCTCTAACATGAAAAATGTTTCCACTATTTATTTAACTAGGAAGGAAATTTATGTTCAACGGTGCTATTGGAAACATTGGCATTTTGGAAAAAAACGCCAAGATGTGATGACTGTGGAACAGATGTGAAATTACAAGCATTTGATGTCGAGCTACTGTTACATAACGTGGTCATACTTGTTGTAGATGTTTTAGAGCCAGCAGTTTGCAATAATTCATTCATTTGCTGCTGTCTCGGAACAGACGGTTTCAGCGCATTGCTTCTGACACTGGCGTGATTTCTGTGGCCTGTAACCGACATCACATCAACGATAGACACACCCGCCTCAAGCAGAACCGTGACAGTTGTTGATCTCAAACAATGGTTGGTGTAATGGCGACTCAAGTTTGCATCTTAATACCGGTATATTTAGAAGCTGGTTTTTGTTAGATCTGAACATTTTTCTTCTTTAGATGTATTCATTTATAAGAGTTGATTAATAATATAAAACGAATTTAATACCTTTAAATATTCGTATTCCCCATTTTGTTTGTCTGTCGGTTCCTGGTTCATTTCGTCTGTTTGCCAGATCTCTTAATTTCTCATCGTCAGCGGAGGAAAATCTGCTTTTATTCAGCTGATCACACTCGCGTTGTGTCTCATTTAAAACAGCAAGAGAAGAGATTCATCATCTAAGTCTCTCATGAACTCTTCGATCTCCGCTTCTCTAGATAATTCGCATCTGAAAGCACGTCTTGTTTCTCCTGTTGATCTGTTTTCTTATTGTGCAACATTCGTATTACAACACATATAAGGGAATATGGTTTATAAATATATGCGATTATACATTCTCTGCCTAAAAAAACAACTAAAGTTCCTACTTGCAGGGTCTCCATTCTATTTGTATATTCAATTGTTTCGGCAGACGAGACTTTGTCCTGCCATTTATCACCGGCCCTGTGAAATGGAGTCTCCCGAGTGAACACCTGTGCGTGTCAAGTTCACGGGTGTAGATTTCATACGTCACAAAGTTCTTAACCGTACTAAATCGTCTAATAATTGCACGGTTATCGGTGTGTTATACGTGATTCTGTCTAAGTTTAACGGTTGGTTCCATCGTGAAATTGATTAAGAATGCCACACAAATAGTCTAGTTTGCATGTATGTTTCACACTGCCTCAGGTGGCAGAAAGACTGTGCCCCCTTCTGAGAGACCACCTTAATTCGTCCATCGATATTGGCACGCTGCCAACTGAGGCGGAAGGCACATTTCAACAAAGGGAAGAAAGGTTGTGAACGTTTATCATATTTTCCCAATCTTTCATTTAGTCTTTGTTGATAATCAATTAGAGTAGTGCAATAGAATAGTGACTGAAAAGTTGCATTCTCACTGAGATTAAAAATATCTATGTGAAATTTGGCAACACAATATATCAGCAGCATATAGGTATTCCAATGGGTACTAATTGTGCACCCCTGTTGGCTGACCTGTATCTGTTCTCTTATGAATATGACTATATGCAGGCGCTTTCAAAAACCGATCCATTCAAAGCCCGTTCCTTCTCATTCACCAAACGCTATATAGACGATCTTCTCGCTGTGGATAATCGCTATATAAATGACGCAGTGAAGGATATATATCCACCTTCACTGGATTTGAAGGAAACTACAGATAGCCCTACAGGCACATCTTATTTAGATCTCTATCTCTATAAAAATGAAACGGGCATTCTCTCTCGTCGACTTTATGACAAAAGAGATGATTACAATTTCGACATCGTAAACTATCCCTTTCTGGACAGTAATATTCCAGTGGGACCTGCATATGTCGTATACATATCTCGCTTAGTAGCATTTGCTAGATCCTGTGTTAAATGTGACGATTTTAATCAACGTCACAAAACATTGTTGCAGAAACTTATAAAACAGGGCTATTCCACCAAGCGCCTCCACTCAAAGTTTCTCAAATTTGGCGATACATATCGCATGCTGATAGCAAAATACGAACGTAGCGTGCAAGATCTATGGCGCTACGTTTCGTAACTTGTGTCTAATTCCGCTTAACCCGGGGCTAGGGGCCGTATGAACCCATGTACTTCAAGATCCTCATGGTACTCATATGAACAGTCACAATCAAAGCGTGACTGAGATACATCATTCTTTAGATGACGACTTTACAACGAATATCATGGATTAAGAATACTGATCAGCGATACGGATTTGATATTTTTGGAACATCATGATGTCTTGCCGGCATCATTGAAAACTGTTGACCGCTTCTCTCTTGCAGGAAACAAGCCTATGTTTATGTATACTATGATTGTCTTTTTGAATTTGGTGCTAATACTGTTATATGGAATATGGAATAGGTCTTTGGATTATGGACGCGGATATTCTCTAATGGACGACGGCTGGATTATGAATGACGGACTAGACGCTTGTAATTTTGTCGTTTTTCTTTGTTTTTTTTACGCATAAAAGTTGCAAAGTTGTTTTCCTTCACATCATTTTATGCATTTTACCGCAGGAAATAGCAAAAATATATATATTTTTTAAAATCTGAATGAAGAATCGAACCAAAAATGCATTTGGAACGTCATCTTTGATTGTGGCCATCTTTGATTTTTTAAATATTTTCTGGTCGAATGTGACCCGAAGGTATGCTGTGGGAAGTTTTAATTTTTTTTTGGAGGGGCGAATCTGTTTTCTTATTGTGCATCACTCGTATGTCCCAATTGGTTTATAAATATATGCAATTATACATTCTCTGCCTTCAAAAAACAACTAAAGTTCCTACTTGCAGGGTCTCCATTCTATTTGTATATTCAATTGTTTCAGCAGACGAGACTTTGTCCAGCCATTTATCACCGGCCCTGTGAAATGGAGTCTCCCGAGTGAACACCTGTGCGTGTCAAGTTCACGGTTGTAGATTTTATACGTCACAAAGTTCTTAACCGTACTAAATCGTCTAATAATTGCTCGGTTATCGGTGTGTTATAGGTGATTCTGTCTAAGTTTAACTTTCAACAAAGGGAAGAAAGGTTGTGAACGTTTATCATATTTTCCCAATCTTTCATTTAATCTTTGTTGATAATCAATTAGAGTAGTGCAATAGAATAGTGACTGAAAAGTTGCATTCTCACTGAGATTAAAAATATCTATGTGAAATTTGGCAACACAATATATCAGCAGCAAGAATTGAACCAAAAATGCATTTGGAACGTCATCTTTGATTGTGGCCATCTTTGATTTTTTAAATATTTTCTGGTCGAATGTGACCCGAAGGTATGCTGTGGGAGTTTTAAATTTTTTTTTGGAGGGGCGAAGTAGCCCAGCCCAGGTAGGGTTAAACAAGCAAAATACCAATCAATTTAAACATCTAAACTGAATAATTCTTGTGAATATCATATGTATCACATCTCCATGGTGTTGAAATGAACAATCACTATCAAAGCGTGACTGAGATACATACAAGAATAATTAATGCTCAGTGATAATTACTTATGGATTCTCTCACGTAGGAAACCATCTTGTGGTTTTATTGTCGGGTTTACCAAGGGTAAACCCTACATTAGTATCACTCTTCAGTTTTTCTTTTTTCTTCTGCACATGTGTAGTTTTGATCTCCTGCATGGAGACTGTTCTCATTTGCTGCCCCTTACAACATTCATAAAAAAGTATCGTTCTTCTGTCTGACAGTCATAAACATATTTACAATGCACGGTAGCTTGTGCATTTAACTTGATAATGTGAACATTATCGCAGTAAAGTTGATCTTTCCAATTTCTTTCAAAATTTGCCTTTCCATTCTATTTTATCCGGTATCATTTGTTACGGCGGGAAGGGTCATTCTCCACGGTCCATTCTCCACACCCGATGTTGATCAGATCTATCGTTGTTCAGATCAGGCAGTTCGTCTTTGAGCAGTGATTGTGGTTAAGTTTATTATTTATCACAGATGAGTTCTTTTCAAAAGCTTACTTCTCTATAATGTAGACAAATTCGTAATTATCTGATAATCAAAGTTGTGCGTCAACAACCTGACTGTGTGGGGAGTGATAGCACACCGACAGGCGACAGTGGCCGTCCAGTCTTGAAGAAGAATTTTTTTGCAGGAAATAAATGACGGTGGAGTTGATATATCTGGGGGTGTTAAAAGCGAAACAGTCTTGGAGCTGAAGCAATCTTGAGTTGATCTATTTTGCTGAAAACGGGAGTTGAAACAGGTATTGAAAACAGGAGTTTGAAACAGGTGTTGAAACAGGTATTGAACTGAAAGAAAAAATTTGAACCATACACAGTAAACTACTGCATATAACACAATGGAAGTTTCTTTGGAACGGTATAGACTTTGCATCGTCAAACATAATATTATTTGCCACTCTATACAAAGTAAGTTATCACAGCTTGTGCTTCCAATTATCTATGCATTTCTATATTACTATATCTTAAACGCCACAGTGAATACAATTCAAGTAAACCCGACATCAGTACTGTAAGTACTTTGATTATTTTTATTCCGTACACATTTTTTGGAATTGGCGTAGGGTATTAGGGTGAAGTGTCGAAATATGGGGTATCTATATTTAACCCCATAGAGACCCCATATTTTGACACTTCACCCTAATACCACCGCCCACACCCCCGAAAACTCTTGTTTTGTGGGCCTGTGTCGAAGCTAAGTGTGAGATCAAGATACTGGCATCTGGTCACCAGGGAGCCGACAGCAGATTGTTGCCGTACATGAGCAACCTCTGAAAGTCGCACGACTTACTGAGAATGAAGTATCACTGCCCATGCATCCGCAAGTTGTGCGGAGCTGTGTTTCGCACTGGACTACACCCAAATGTCAATCAATTCCATTACACAATAGCTTGATTCAACGTGTAACATTGTATTCCCCGGTTTTCACTTACTGAGAATAATAGGACGTGATGCTTGCAGACAGAAAGTTTACTGGGCAGATTCAGCAGCAGCCTGAACAGCCATCTGTGAACACTAAACCGGGATAAATCCATGCAGACTGCACGCTCACACCAAGAAGGCTGGTTCGACATCAGACCGGGTCATGAATGAACTAGCCTGTACTGAGATATATTTGAAATATTTCATGGAGACTTGTTCTTCCTACGTTTGGTTGGACAATTCTCTGTCTGTTTGGTGATGGTGCTTGCCGTCAACTTCCACAGTATAATGCATCAAGATGTCTACCGTTCTTTGACTTTTGATGTTCGCAGTCTTCTGCAAAAAAAAAGAAGAAAAAAACAAACAAACAAAACAAACAAAACAAAACAAACAAATATACATAGACATGAATAAAGACGTATCCAACACATCCAAGCTTTCAACTAAATCAAGAACGCCACTCCTCAAGAACGACGGAGGTTTATTAAAGGAGAACTTGCCTATGCTTCTGCTCTATATTCCCTCCTTAACAATTTCTTTGCTAATTAACATGTTTTATGGGAATAGTCCATTTCATTTCGGAGGTAGAGCGTTTTTATTTCGAGCTAGCCAACTGTAGGAAGCATCCAATAGATACGTCAGAGTTGAGGTAAAATTACGTCAGACTCGGTTGAGAATAACGTTTGTGTTCATTGAAAGTAATGTTATTCCTGTGGTGAAGATAATATGACGCTACCAATTATGTCGCCTCTATTACATCACAAGGAATAATTGTCAACGGCACTGCTTATATACAGCGTCGCCTTCGTATACAAATATGGTTACGCCTCACAGCCAGTCTACGCAAAGTAAACACATCCCAAATTATCACACCAATTGGACTATTTCCTTGAAACAACCTTCTTTCACGGATCACTTATGTGGTGCAAATTCGCGAAGAAAAATGACGTTGATGAGATTTCTTCTTTAAACCAATCTATTATTGTTTTGTTCTAGTGACTGGGTTTCCAGTGGCTATTTCAGTCGTTGTGGTGGCTTCAGTCTCGGTATTTTATACTTCACTGGTGAGTAGTGACAGATTTGTTTTTGCATATTTTCTTAGTGAAACACTGTTCTCCTTCCTTTTTATTCACCTTCGGGACTTTTTAATACTTATTAAGAACCTATTATGGGATGCGAAGGATCGCGATAGAAAATCGATTAAATCTCACATCGCTATAGGCAAAACATTTTGGACATCCTAAATAAGATGCTTAATGTTATATTGGTGACATATGTAAAAGGTGGGGAAAATTGACGACGTCTGGCGACTGAAAAGCAACCATAAGAAACTTCACAGAAAAGCTCCCGTCGGCACCTCATATCCCGATTAGATTTTAAGAAACTATGAAGTAACCACACGGCCCCACGGGTTTAAGCGGAAGTAGATAAGCTACTCGGGAGCTGTGATGACAGATCAGCTCGAATAAGGAAATTCTGTTAATGGATGAGCATCGAGAGCGTCTGATGAAGCTAACGAAAGAATACACAGAAGAAGTAAACTGTAATACCCGACATCGTGCGGTAAACCACAGGGTACCATCTCTGTCGACCGATACAGTGTCACCAACTACATTCACAAGCACAGGGTACCATCTCGGTCTCCCCTACAGTCACAGGGCATCATTTCGAAGATCATGTCATTGCCCATTGACACGGATCCAGTGGCAGGGACGGACAGACGGACGGACGCCCGGCTTCTTTAATAGTAGAGACATCTTCCAAGTATTATGGTTAATGTCCATTGTAGGACCATTCTTCTTTCTAGAATTATCTATAAGAACGAGGAGGGAGAATATATCCTCCCAAACTGCCTATAGTGATTATTCAATCATTGCACGTTTTCATTGCCGTTGACCTTGATATGATCACATCCGTTTGTAGCTAAGATTCATAGCGTCTCCCTTCCCTCACCGCTATGCCGGCGACAAATACATTTCCCTGGTGGCAACTCGAACATCTCCATGGCGCACTTATTATTAACTTTACGCCCTATTGGACCTTCATTAACTTGAGAAAATGGGCCGCCATGAATAAAAATACAGAAATGACAGACTAAATCGCCCTTCGTCAGTCATATATTAATTACAGACATTAAAATTATCCCTATGGAGCCTCAAAATCACCTGAAATCGAGGGTCAAGAAGATGGGCATTTCCGTCATAATAGACCCCGTGTATACAGGGGATGATGATCACAACATCGATTGTGGTATTTTTATTCATGGCGGCATATTTTCTCAAGTTAATGAAGATCCAATAGGACGCAAAGGTAATAATAAGTGCGCCATGGAGATGTTCGAGTTACCAACAGCGAAATGTATTTGCCGTCGGCATAGCGTTGAGGGAAGGGAGACGCTATGAATCTTAGCTAATCCGTTTGTTGATCTTTGATCCGTTCACTCCCACGAAGCTTCCGTGTCTGCGCAGTAGTTCCGACGTTCTATGATCGCAGACCAGTTTGTTTTCTTTGTTAAGAGTATCGTGAATTAAAGTTATTATTAAACTAAAATAGATGTATTCGAAACCAAAACAATAGTAAAAATAACGAACAGATTCATGACGTCATCTCGAGTAAAGAGGCTGTCGTGGGCTAGAATCTCCCGCCTCCACACAGTAGAGATCGACTGCGTATCAGCCCATTCGCGACTGCTCGGCCTGTTCCGTCGAAGTCATAATACCTCGCGCATTAATGAAGGATTTTACAGCCCTCAGCTGTAAACCGTGATTCGACGCACGTGAGGCACATCATATGCTATAGGATGTGTTTCCGCTCACATAGTCCTCGTTGTATTTCTCCCTTATCAGCAGATAAAATATATATCCAAATGAACTGGATGTTCCCTTGATTCTACTCACGAAGGATCTTTTCTAATTTGAGGTGTTTGGTTTTCTTCTCGAACTGATCTCCATGGCAACGAAAGTCATTCAGCTGACATGCGCTGTTCGAAGTTTCGGCGTGATACTGTGCTTTCAACATGGATGCCTATATGGATTCCTAGCAGCGCGGTACGAGGTACAAATGTCCTACATTATCCGAGACCGTGACCAGTGTACAGGATGATAACCTTTCTGAATAATTTCAATTGCCCGGGTTTAGCTTTGAATTTTATGCGACTACTAAAATGCAAATATATGATCTTCATTAATATAAAGATCCTCGGTGTTTACAATAAGAAATGGTACTAGCGGTCCATTCACAATAGCTATGACAGAAAGAGTCAAATTTCCAGTTACTTTCGAAGAAATCCTTCTGACACAGGTACTCAAGAAAAAGAGTAACAGAGGAAACTGACCACGTCTAACCCTGTACATAAAAATGATATACAGAATCTGCTAATACAAGTACTTTAAACCTACGCGGGTCGTTAGTGTCTTCCAGGATTTGCCAGCGATTGGCCGGCGAGAAGATGCCAACTCGTGTGAGCACCCTCTGTGACCCCATATTGGACCACCGCGGGTTCAGCACGTGTGTAACATTTGAGACAAACATACATGTATTTTGATTGGTTATTCGCAGGGTGGTATCAAGGCTGTTATATGGACGGACGTTCTACAATTCGTTATCATGCTCAGCGGGATTGTCGTAGTCATCATATTGGTAGGTTCCTTTACGTCACTGTGACGTCACCAAAGGGGGCATCTGGGATTTCTTTTACATTTTCCCGTAGAGCTTGACCCCAAGATATATTGAGAAAAGATTCAATCCCTAGATCAAGAAGTAAGAACACATTTAGGGGAAAGAAATGACTTTTCACCGAGCTATTACGGGCCTCAAATAGCCCAGGACTGGGAGGATTAACGAGTCAGATTCGAAACCAAATATATGCAATTGATAAAGCAGTTTTCAAAATTTTCTGATGTATAAAGCTAACGGTATACTAAGTTATCGCAAGCTGAAGTAATATCTAGGACAGTGTCTTGGATATTTATAGATTTCGGATATTGATACAGAATTTCGATACACATTAAATATAGCTTCCAAATTTAACATAACATTAATATTATATTGACAGTTAATGTAAAAAAATTTTTTAACACACTGGGCTACAACACATCGTGTTTTACTTTGAAGGGTACGATTAAGGTCGGTGGTATCGAGCGGATGTGGCGTCTCAATGAGGAAGGAGGGCGTGTCAAGTTTATTGAGTAAGGTATCTTCTCCTGATCAAACCGCAATATTTCGTTCAAAATTGTCAACTTTTGGTAATATATTATTTCGTGCCTTTCGCCTTAGGAGATCGCACATGTTTACTACCGTATTTTTTTCTTTACTTCGCCTTCAAAACAAATTCAGGAAAGCAATTGTTTATAATCATGACAATCTACCGATACTATGTGTGATATATGCTTCTCACTCTCCCTCCAACCAGCTTTGACCCCAATCCGACTGTCCGCCACACCTTCTGGACCCTCATCATCGTGACCACGATCCGCAAGCTAGAAGTGGGTGTCAACCAATCGTCGGTTCAAAGAGTGGTTTCTATGAAAACATTAAGAGAGGCGAAAATGTGAGTTTGTTATTTTTGCGTTTTCATAACAGGCACAGAATGCTACGATACTATCATTTTGCATGAGCCGTCCGATGAGTTATGAATCGCAACTGTACTTGCAGTGGTTCTTGAGTTCCTCAGTCTATTTAATAGTGTTAATTGGATTAACATGTCCAGTGCGCCTTGTCTGACATGTTCTGTGCATATTTCTTGCATGCAGAGCGCTATATCTTTATGAGTCATCCCGCAACCCAGAATACGGATAGAGCCTTCTAATTGCAACAGATCTATTCCTCAGCCCTGATAATACTAACAGGTCCCTGTATCTATTCACTGTTGGGCAGCTCTTGATTCCGTAATTCCAGAGCAGAACTTTGTTCTCCTGTCTCCCATATATTGTGAAGAAATTTATGTCTCAGAAATAACACAATGTGAGATATGTATATCTGGCAGTCTAAAATAAATATTTACAAGTAACTCAAGGATTTTTCTTTTGCGGATATAGGACAGAAACTTTACTAAACTTAGCACTTAGTTCAGTTTTAATGGATTTATATCTGGCTGCTAAATTTCAAATATTTTGATTAAATCAGAAAGGGACAAACGGCGCCCCATAGATACCATGTATTAGCGACAGATGTGCAACCCCTTCCATTGGAACATTACCAATATTGTCAATCTAAATTCTCTAATTCTTGCAGACTACCACTCAATATTAGTTCAAGGTTGAAGTTAACATCAGAAGCCCATTCCGTGATTTATGACAATCATTTGAGACATGAGTAGTGTGACTAACGTCACAGGACCTACGAAGTAGAGTTTGATATTATTCAAGTGTGTACCTTGACCTAAGGTTGACCATTTTCATGGTCGTAGAAGGCTCAAAATCAATCTAATGGACTTACTTTTATTATTTATCGAAGAAATAATTGATTATTTCCCGTGTACAGCGGGTGGAGAGACTAAATTTTCAAACTCGCATCATGCGGGCCGCCATTTTAGCATGGTTTAAGCCCACTGCGCACTGGTTTTGCGCAGAATGTTTTCTTCTGGTTTTGCGGGTTTCCGGTTGCGCGGTAGTCCCCCAAAAATGCCTGGATTAGTCCCTAAATTTCATCAGAAGTAGGTCAGCTCAGTACTTGCTGGTAAAAGTCCCCTAATGCACGTTCATGCCAAAAACCAAGGTTCTAATGTCCACGGTTCTCCTTATTTTGCCGACGAAAAGATTCGGATGGACTGATTGACTGACTCATTGCCGGACAATGGACTGACTGACTGACTGACTCATTACCGGACAATTTGCAAATGAGAGCCTACTTCGTAGGAATATTAATATTTTAGCTTTCAAATATTCACATCCTGCGATATTCTACCCTCACCCACACTACTGGTCAATCTTTACGTACTCTCTCCATTAAAGTGCAAATACGTTCTGTCTAGTTTAATGATGTGCAGTTTAACGGATTTTTATTTAAACTCCAGTGCACCAAGGTGAGGGGAAACATTTGATCGGTCGATTCAAATTATCAAAAAAATATCCGGTATATTTATTGTCTAGTGGAGAAAATTGGAGGAATATTCAGCCAATTACAGAATTTATGTAAAAATCCATTTCATATTGTTTAAATTTTCTTTCAAACTGATTAAAATTAAATCATTTCTGTTCCCCATTTGGATATATCGCTGTAGGATCTAACCGGCTTGCATTGACGTGAGATTTGACCTATCCCGATATCTCTTCATAGTGAGCACTCAGCCCGGTCTCGTGCTATAATGTAGGACATAGTACCTCGATGCGCACTGCTAGGAATCCATATTGGCATCCATGTTGAAAGCACAGTATATCACGCCGAAACTCCGAACAGCACATGTCAGGGCATGTCTGCTGATAAGGGAGAAATACAACGAGGACTATGTGAGCGGAAACACATCCTATAGCATGTGGTATGCCTCACGTGCGGCGGATAGCGGTTTACACCGGAGAGATGCAAATCCTTACACAATTAATGCGCGCTGAACACCAAACCCAATTGAAGTATACAAGTAAGATTTTTTAGTGACATATACGATTGGGAAGCATTGATAGGATATTAATTTATTAAGATTGATTTTCTTCACTTCCCTTCAACTTGCAGAATGTTTCTATTGGTGCTGCCAGGTTATATCATATTCGGCACTCTGGCCTGTTTGGAGGGTATGATATCATATGCGTACTTCGTCCACACAGAATGCGACCCTTACGGTGCTAAACTGATCAGCAACACTAACCAGGTATGTACAATTTGTGTGTCATTGAAGTAAAAAATATTATTGAGAACATCTCAGAAACGACAACGAGTCAAGAGTTGACGCTCTGTGATTTTATAGCTAATATAGGGTTCATTTGGAGCCTGTTTGCACACCCATCCGAGTAGAGGAATATGGAAGCATACGTAGTTCCAATGTTATCTCATAATTGTAGTCGTCCGATCTGACATTCTATATCCATCCGTCGTCCATAGAGAATTTCCTCGTCAATAATCAAAAGATCTATTTTGTACGACAATTAGCATCAATTCCAAATGTGTATGAAATATAAATAAATAAAACTCGGGATTGTTTCTTGCATGTGAAGCGATGCAAAGCGGCCCTATATTATCTTTCCGCACAAACTCTGTGATCAACCAGTGAAAGTAAATAACAAAGGAACAATTTTAAAATTTGAATACACCGTTCATGGTCAAGACTAAAGCAATACAGAATATATTTGTAATTTGATACTTCTGTGAGACGTACCTGAAGTTCAAAATCTTGCTTTGAACTTCATGGTTTCATTGAAGATGTGAATGCTTGCGAATTCATGATGTCTGAGGTCAACACCATTATTTCGGTCTGGACAAAACGTGAGTGGAGACAATAGTCAGGTGAACCCGACTAAAAAGGCCGATCATGTTCAAAACTATTTTATTTCATATAAAGATAATTTTTGCGGGAAATAGTAGGATGCCGGTACATAACAAATTTGGAAATCTGACCAAAAAGTCGACAAATAACTTTTTTTTAGAATATGACGCCACTGAGACGTCATTAGAGCGGTTATCTTGAATTTGTTTACATTTTGGGGCTGAGGTTGACATATTATGCGGGAAGTTTGGCCTATAGCTCAATGTGTAAGAAACAGATGTACGGAGGGGCGATATGACCCCTCTCCAGGCTGCAGTAAACCCCCAAATCGCCCAGGTCATGCATAGTTAATTCCCCCAAATCTGCCAAGTCAGGTAGGGAAAATAACATCGTCAGGACATTCAGAGGATTTGTGGAATGAATCCGAATTTCATGAGCCTTTGGGTTGCATTTTCATTTCCAAACATTTTGAAGGATCCCTACTCCTGATACTGCGTAGACCCGTCAAATGCGAAAAAATGTAGAGTAATTTCCCATTCCATATGTCCTTATAGGTTAGGGCGATCCCGCTATCTAAAATGGAGGTAAAAATGGTCGTTTCCTTCTTTACCAATGCTACAAAACATCAGGCGCATTAATCTATCTATTGTTCCATGTCCTAAAATTAATTTACCAATTGGAGAACTAGCCAATGTTATTTAAACAGCGCGACAGATGTTGTCCTATTATTATGCAAATCAGATAGATGACAATTTATTTTTTTACTACCATTTGATGCTGATATATATGTCTGCGTGTGCCTCTAGAGGATTTTGCTGAATTCATTATGTGAACTGATTTATTCAGCAAAAACGACCATTTCTACCTCCATTTTAGAGAGCGGGATTGCCCTAACCTGATAAGAGACACTATTCCCCAGTTGTTTTGCTTCGTTTTTAGGTTCTGCCATACATCGTAATGGAGCTGTTTAAGGGTCTACCTGGATTGCCCGGACTATTCATAGCTTCGCTTTTCAGTGCTTCACTTAGGTAAGTCGCCTTTGACCTGTTCTCTATGTTATATTGAACATAAAGATATCCAACAATACCTTCCCCGTAGTTATATTGTATCTTCTTTATGTATGTATTCAGATTTGCATGGATGCGTTTAAAACTTGTAACTTGTGTCTAATTCCGCTTAACCCGGGGATAGAGGCCGTATGAACCCACGTAGTTTAAGATCCCCATGGGGCACTTATGAACAGTCACAATCAAAGCGTGACTTTTAATTTGTTGACTTTTAATTTGTTCACGCGTATAATTTGTTCACATGCGTTAACAGGTTCTCTGTTGTTTGCAGCACGCTGTCATCCTGCCTCAGTAGTATATCTGCTATAATGTGGACTGACATTCTGAAGCCCCATATGAAAGAAGTGTCCGAACTGAAAGCAACCATCATGGCCAAATTTGTGGGTATGGAATCTCAGGAACCACGTACTTGGAAAGGGTCAACCCTCTGGGCTATAGACATTTGCGTACACTTCGCCATCCATAAGATGGCTTGCGAATAGTGGGTCTCCATTATCGCGGAGCGGTATCCGGTATTTTACCGTATTCCGTTCGGCCTTCATCCGGCGAAGAACAGACTCGAGAAATCTGACAAATACCACTTCGGAAACAGATAACAGAAACAGCCTGGGCTCACAAAATATTTAGATATGAATAACTTTCGTATCATCCAAGAGGTGTGGTAGATCTGCATTTTTGAAGAAGTAGGACATCACATGACTCGAAAATGGCGGGTTACGTTGGGGTTACGTGGGTATAGACTTTAGCTGATTGGCTGAGGAGGTCATGTGGTATTGATTTCTGGAAATTCCCTCTTGCAGTTGCCGAAAGTAGGCTGAAAAATGGATACACAAAAGATCCCAGGGTCAGTCTTACCGCGCATAGATGACCCGGATGGTTACAGGTTGGGCTATAGACTGAGAGAACGATCCCATTAACAACCCTGCATTTATTACTTTGAATTTTCAATTCAACAACCAAGCCATGGTAAAACTTAACAATAGATATCTAATGGTCGTGGATCCACCAGCAGCATCAATCATGACAAACAATGAATAAATAACACAGGTTATTGTTTCAAATCATATTTATGTAGAGATTTTATATAAATATTACATTCAAATAGACTACAACTGAACTATACATCAGCAGACATAAACTTCAACATGTCTCGAATATAACACTACGCAATAAAAGTCGAAATATAGAACGCTAAAACTGAGACGCCTTCGCTAATTTTTGCCTTATCCGATTAAATACAAGGCATGATATTTTCTCGAAAGTGACTGAGAAATTATTTGCAAACATGCTTAGGTATTTTGGGCACGTGGGAATAATCAATGAGACTTGGAGTATAATGATGACTAGACAAACCTCCTCTCACCAAAGCCAAGGACAATGTCTGTTTTTTTTCAGTGCTGGTATTTGTTTTTCAGTGCTGGTGTTTGGTGGACTCTCTGTTGGAATCACTTTCCTCATCATGATAATAGAAGGTCCTCTTGAGCAGGTAATAATCAGGTTAGGAGAATCCCGCTCTCTAAAATGGAGGTAAAAAGGGTCGTTTTCGCTCAATAAATCAGTGCACATGATGAATTCGGCAGAATCATCTTGAGGCGCATACAGACATATCTATCCGCATTGAATGGTAGTAATAAAGTACATTGTCATCTATCTAATTTGCATAATAATAGGCCAAACATCATTCGCCATATTTAAACAACATTGGCTGGTTCTTCAGCTGGAAAATTAATTTTATGACATAAAGCAATAGATAAATCAATGCGCCTGAAATTTTGATGCATTGGTTCAGAAGGAATCAAAAGTTATTGAGCAAAAATACCCTTTTTGCCTCCATTTTAGAGAGCGGGATCTTCCTAACCTGAGTTTTCAGAAGGCTGGTGAAACGCGAATGGTTGCATGTCTCATTTGTAATTATAAAAAATCGTTTGTACACCCATTCCTATTTCCAAGCAACATCCGTTGGATCATCTGATTCATCTTATGGAACTCATTTCCATCCCCAGAGTCCAGTATCACTCCGACTATCATCGGATCCCTGCTTAATACGAAACCCATTTCCATCTCCTCAGCGTCTCCAATATCGCTCTAACAGCCGTCGGGACTCCTGATACATCCTGCGAAATCCATTTCCATCACGGGGTGCCTCCAATATCACACTAACAAAAATCAGAACGGCGATTCACCCTGTGAATTCATTCCCATCTCTCGGAGTTTCCATCATGCATCTAACAGCCATAGGCCGCTTACTGCACCCTATCTGGCTTGAGCATTTTGGGGTGTTCCGCAGCCTGGGGGGAAGGGCGGAAAATGCCCCTCCCTATATATTTTCGCTGTCGCTAAGGCTAAAGGGCTGAAACTTACCACACTATATCTTTGGGTCACGCTCTACAAGAAAATGTAAAAAAAAAAATTCAAGATGGCCGCCATGATGGCGTCACTGACTTCATTTACAAAAAGAGCATTGTAGAATGATTTTTCGGTCAGAATTTTCGAATTTTTTATTTTTGTTTTTTTCTTCGGAAAAACTGCATGATAAATTAGTAAATAATAATCTGATATGAAATAAAATAGGTTTTACTCACTTTTCCACACTGAAAAGCAAAAATTTAGAAGAAATATGACGAACACACACGTACCCCACATGGCCGCCATTTTAAATTTACCCATGATTATAAAAATGACCCCAATATGATAATCTAAAAAATCACGAAGTTTCAGCTGTCAATTTCATGTCGTTCCGGAGATAGGCAAAAAACCAACAGGGGAAGGGGGCACTTTCCGCCCCCCTCCCCCCTCCAAGCCAGGTAGGGTTCAACCAGTGGAACGCATTTCCACAAACAGAGTTTCTAACAACCGTCGAACCCCTAATTCACCCTGTGAAGCCCATTTCTTTCCCTTATAGTTTCCAATATCAATGTAACACAAGTCGAAGCCCTGATTTTTTATGTGAATCTCATTTCTCTCGCTCAGTTTCCAGTATAGGTCTAACAGTCGTCGGACCCCTAATTCATTCAACGCGACTCATTCGCATCTCCAGTATTTCTAGTGTCACTCTAACAACGATCGGACCACTAATTCATCACCAGTGTTTCTAGTATCACACTAACAACGATCGGACCACTACTTTATCACCAGTGTTTCTAATATCACTCTAACAACGATCGGACCCCTAATTCATTCAACGCGACTCGTTCGCATCCCCAGTGTTTCTAGTGTCACTCTAATAACGATCGGACCTTAATTCATCCCCAGTGTTTCTAGTGTCACTCTAACGATCGGACCACTAATTCATCACCAGTGTTTCTAGTATCACTCTAACAACGATCGGACCACTAATTCATCCACAGTGTTTCTAGTATCACCCTAACAACGATCGGACCACTAATTCATCACCAGTGTTTCTAGTATCACTCTAACAACGATCGGGCCACTAATTCATCCAAAGTGTTTCTGGTATCACTCTAACAACGATCGGACCACTAATTCATCCCCAGTGTTTCTAGTATCACTCTAACAACGATCGGGCCACTAATTCATCCACAGTGTTTCTAGTATCACCCTAACAACGATCGGACCACTAATTCATCACCAAAGTTTCTAGTATCACTCTAACAACGATCGGACCACGAATTCATCACCAGTGTTTCTAGTATCACTCTAACAACGATCGGAACACTAATTCATCACCAGTGTTTCTAGTATCACTCTAACAACGATCTGACCACGAATTCATCACTAGTGTTTCTAGTATCACTCTAGCAACGATCGGACCCCTAATTCATCTGGTGGAATGGATACCCACTCCACAGTTTCCAGTTTTGATCCAACAGCCTCAGGACAACTGATGCATGCTTGGAAACTCATTCCCATCGTCCAGAGTTTCCAGCAGCACTCTAACAACCATCGGATACCTGAGGTCAACCTACGAAACCCATTCCTACCCCGCCCTCCACCTCAAGAGTTTTTATTGCCGCTCTAACCCATTTCATCCTTCGCATTTTCCAGTATTGCTCTAGCAACCGTCGGAGACCCGATTGATCCTGCGAAACCCATTCGCATCACAGTTTCCAATATCGCTCTAACAACCATAAGATTCTTTATTCTTCTTGTGGAACGCATTCCCATAACCTGAGTTTCTAGATCACTCTGACAATAGCCCTGCACTTGAATCAATCGCCCCCTAGCCCCGGTTTACGAAACGTAGCGCCAGAGACCTTGTACGCTACAGTCGTTTTTGCCGCCAGTGTGCGATGAAAGCAACGCATATTCTCGAACACTGATTAAGCCATACTTCCGTTTTGTTTGCGTATTTAACATTTCCTTTCTCCAAACAGATGTCAATAAGTCTCCTGGGATCCATTTATGGACCACTGACTGGACTATTTCTTGCTGGATCTTTGCTTCCCTGTACAAATGCGGTGGTACGTATAGCATAACTTTTTGAAAATGAAAATTTTTTCATGAAGTCTGGTTCAGGGGAAAGATGACAACCACAGCTGACTTGACCGAAATGTCCTCAGCACTTGCCAGTCTTTTCACGACTTCTTAATGGCTTGGAGTATGGTAATAAAAACTCACTCGCCAATCTAGGCACGAGTAAAACATTAAATAAGATATATGAAAATAATAGTTTAACATTTTGTATTTTATTGATTTTATATATATTCAATTTTGTGTGCAGCTGTAAGTTTAATATCCCCACATTAAGTGTCAAATTGATCTACAAGTGTTAAACAATGAGTCACTCTTTTGAGCAAGTAACATCCACACGTCAAAGTATTGTTCAAGACAGTGTTAATAATTTTCATTCCATTTCCCCCTATTTCTTGGATAAATTTGACTTTATATTGGGCTAATATCTTTGCAGTATTATTGCTTACCATGCACTCGAAGATCGGTTTGGCACGGGGTTATAATCATTACAGTTAATTGGCTGTATAGTCATAAAGTACAAAATAAATGTATATTTGAAATTATGTTATTCATATTGCTAATTTCTATGTCTTCCTTGTAAAGTGAGTGAATTTTCACGATCACACTTCAAGTAATTAACCCTACCTGGCCTGGGGGAGCATTATGGCCCCCTCATCAAACTTTCTCCCCTACCTCCGAAACGACAAAAAATGAAAGCTGATACTTTGCGACTTTTACCTTATCATATTGGGGTCATTTTGCGCCTATTTGCATAACACCCCCCCCCTCCCCCCCACCGAATAGAAGATCATTGGCAAATTTAAGATGGCGGCCATGTGCGGTACAAGAACAGTGGTATATCCGTAATTTTTCTTTGAAAATTTCAATTTTTCTTTGACGAAAATCGGATAAATTCTGTTTTATTTCACATGCAGTTTTTGCAAAGAAAACACATAAATAGAAAAATCTGACCGGAAAATCGACCAAAAAATTCAAGTTTGGAAGATGACATCACTGTGACGTCATCATAGCGTTCTCTTGAATTTTTTGGTGGAACATTTTCTGGTAGAAGTTGACCCAAGGGTAAGTTACAGCCCCCTAGCTCATGGGGTAAGAAAAATGTGGCCCAGGCCAGGAAAGGTCCCAAAAAGCCTAGGCCAGATAGGGTTAAGACAAATCTGACAATGCCTGAGGAAATCCGGATAGTCACGCTTGTCCTCTTCCCTGTTATAATGGCATGGGTATACGCCAAGAGGAACTTGCAATAACGATACGAGAAACAGATTCGTCAACACCTCGTTATTTACACTATCGCCCCCAGGCCGTCTATGCAACGTTGGTGCTTCGCAGTGATAATCTTTGGCGGTTTCAGCAAAGAAACTGAACATCGACGCAGTCATTCGGTACCATCAAAACATTAAAGATTCATGATGGATACAGAGGAGAAAACCTTCTCCGTAATATTTTGTTTCGGGTAAACGTTCGCCATCTCTGAATTGGCTATGCCGATCCATCACTCCCGTGAATACCAATATAACGGCAAAATAGAACGCTGGTACGTTTCGTGATCGGTGCAAATATTCTTAGTGTGAATTAGTCACAAAACATTGTTGCAGAAACTTATAAAACCGGGCTACACCACCAAGCGCCTCCACTCAATGTTGCTCAAATTTGGCGTTACATAGCGCATGATGATAGCAAAATACGAGCCTAGCGTGCAAGATCTATGGCGTTACGTTTCGTAACTTTTGTCTAATTCCGCTTAACCCGGGACTAGGGACCGTATGAACCCATGTACTTCAGGATCCTCATGGTACTCATATGAACAGTCACAATCAAAGCGTGACTGAGATACATCACTCTCTAGATGACGACTTTACAACGATTATTATGGATTAAGAATACTGATCTGCGATACGGATTTGATATTTTTGGAACATCTTTTTTTTTTTTTTTTTTGATTTGCACAGACAAAGATACTTGTTACATAAGACTTGGTAACACATAACATAATAGCAGTTTGGTAAGCATGTCCTATACACAAGAAATCGTCTGGCAGCATGTGTACATAACGAAGGCTTTTAAACAGATGGAAAAAGTAAAAAATAGTTTCCTTCGTAATAGAAAGAAATTACTGTCAATAATGTATGACTTCCGATCTTTTGTAATGTTCTACCAAGGTGTTTTTTCTCAGTGCAATAACTTTTTCTAATTGTCTATAATTTTCCAATTCTGTTTTAAAATTAGGTAAGCTGAGAATATTTTTTTGACAACGAGTTTAAATATGTAAAAACGTGTTTGCAACATATAGAAATTTAAATCTTTATATTCATTTAGACCGTCTGTTATACCTAAAATAGCAGTTGTTGCGTTAAGGATGAGACTGAAACCACAGTCCGAAAACCAAAAATTTACCTCTCGCCAAAACTGATTCACAACTGGGCAGAACCAGAACAGATGGGAAATGCATTCGGACGTACTTTTACAAAACCAACAGGTATCGTGATCCTGAAATCCTATTTTGTGTAAATATTCGTTGGTTCCAAGGATCCGACTTATTATCCTGTATTGAAACCATATTAGTTTTGTATCTAAGGTAGCCGATCTGGGAACCGTATAGACTCTATTCCAAACTTCTTTACTATAAACAATATGCAGTTCATCATGCCATTTACGTTCAAATTTCGGAACCGAATACAATTTGTGAATAAAGAGTGCAGATATTTTTCTACAACCTTTTTTACAATTCAACAATATTAATAGATGATCAGCTATACGTGGACCATATGTGCCTAATACATCTTTACTGTGAACCTTAAGATTCTTTACACTATATTTCAATGCGTTTATTAATCCATAATATAAAGTGAAAGCTGGACGGAAACCATAGAATTCACAGAAATCCTCATACTCTCGAAACCTTCCCTGAGCGTCTATCAAATCTATATAGTTAACTATCCCCCGCCTAAGCCATTTTGGATAGTTAACAGGTTGATCATTCACCAGAACCGTTGAATTCATCCAAATCGGTTGCTGGATACTACTAATCGGATTCCTACATATTTGTATGAATTCTGTCAAAGATAGAAATACATCTTTCCAAAAATAATTATCGCATTTGGCTGCAATGTCTTCAATGAAAGCATCTCCCATTTGGTTAAACACTGAGAATGGTACAGGAAGGATATAAGTTAATATGCTCTGCCATTTACATGTAGATGTCAATAGTTTTCTCAACCAGCTTACTTTTAGCGACTTTATAAAAATGCGGATATCCGGTGCTTTTAGCCCTCCATCTTTATATGGTTGGGTTATGGTCTTCCGCGCTATTTTATCAGGTTGATTTTTCCAAATAAAACCAAAACATAATTGTGCTAACTTTTTAACGAGTTCCTCTGAAGGCGATGGGAGAGCGGTTAACAAATGCGTTAGTTTTGAAAGGGCTAACGTTTTAATTACCGTTATTCTCCCTAACACTGTCAAATCTCTCCTACCCCATTCCTTTAACAAGTGTCTAATTTCCTTAACTTTGTCTTCAAAATTCAAAGCTTCTATACTATTTAGATCGATTGATAGTTTTATACCCAATACCTTAAATTCAGTACTCCATGCAAGCGGGATATCTAAATTGAGGTATTTCAGCTTATTACGCAGACTTCCTAAAAACACTGCATTTGATTTTGAAAAGTTTATATGTAGACCGGAGATGTTTGAAAAAAGTTTCAAAACTTCCAAAGTTGCCAACAAAGATTTTTTGCTGCCATCTAAAAAGAAAGTTGTGTCATCAGCGTATTGAGAAAACTTTTGGGTTGTATCATGAATATTTATTCCTATAATGTTTTGATCGTTGCGGGCAAGGATACCCATTATCTCCACACACAATAAAAATAGATATGGAGAGAGTGGGTCTCCCTGC
The DNA here is from genome assembly GCA_036873755.1 of Hanleya hanleyi. Taxonomy (NCBI): domain Eukaryota; kingdom Metazoa; phylum Mollusca; class Polyplacophora; order Lepidopleurida; family Hanleyidae; genus Hanleya; species Hanleya hanleyi. The sequence goes on from JAVTVY010046832.1 coordinate 52,257, forward strand.
CTGCAACCTCTGCCAAGTCCGAAGAAAGGGGAGAATATACCTGACTGAATAACAGTACAACAGCTGCCATTATATAATACTGATGTCCATTTCTGTATTGAGGTACCGAAATTGAAAGTTTTCAACACCGTATCGATAAATTTCCATGATATAGAATCAAAGGCCTTCTCAAAGTCGATAAGCAGTACGAGACCCGGTACGTCTTCTTTTTCACAATACCAAATAATATCATAAATTTGCCTTATATTTTCTGCGAGACATCTTCCCGGTAGAAATCCCTTTTGATCTTCATTGATCAAAACAGGTAATACAGATTTAATCCTCTCTGCAATACAGGCAGATCCTATTTTATAAACGACATTCAGTAAGGAAATAGGCCGCCAGTTCTCTAGTTTGTCTCTCGGTTTGTCGCCTTTAGGAATTATAGTTATTACCCCTTGTGTTTGTGTCGTAGAGAGTTCTCCCAATTCATATCCGTTGTTTAAACTCCTTATCACATATTTTCCTATATCAGACCAGAAAAATTAAAAAAACTCAACATTAAATCAATCAGACCCCGGACTCTTCTCATTCTTCATCTTTTTTAAAACAAACAGGGCTTCATCAGGGCGGATCTCTCCTTCCAGATTATCTGCCACATCAGTTGTTAACTTCGGAAATATAATATCCTTGAGACGTTTTTCTATAATATCTTCAAGATCATCATCAATTGTTCTTTCTGTGTAGAGCTTCGTATAATACTTTTGTACTTCATATAAGATCTGTTTCTGATCTGACAGAGTAGATCCATCCGGTAGGGTGAGATTTTTTATGGTTTTATTTACAGCATTTTTTGTCTCTAGATTGCAGAAATATTTTGTCGGCTTTTCTCCTTCTTCGACCCATTTAGCTCTTGATCTCAGCATAGTTCCAGTCATAATTTCCTTACGCTAAGATTCAAATTCTTGTTTGTATTCAGATAAAATTTCGAAGAAAAGACCTGATATTTCTCCTTCGTCTAACAAATTCTCTATTGCAATTATTTGTTCACTAAGAAATTTTTGTCTAGCCATTTTTTCTTTCTTTATTATTGACGCAAATTTTATCGTTTCTCCTCGTATCCTAAGTAAGAGAGTTTCCAAGAAAAGTTGGTCAGAAATAGTGAAAGTTTTGACGTCGGTATTTGATAAATTTTCTGGGTTGTACGGAGTCGCGGCATATTTTACAATTTCTTCCTTAATTATCCCTTTGACCAATTCAACATAGGCCTTATCATGTAGGAGTGTTTGATTAAACTTCCAGAAACCTTTGCCGCGAACAAATTTTTTATCATTTAGTTGTAGCGTAATAATTGAATGGTCCGTTCGGTATCCCGGGAGAATATCTACCTTTTCCACAAAATTTAATAATTGTTCCGAGATCAAAAAGAAATCTAGCCTCGCCTGCTTAACGGATGGACGACGCTTTCTCCACGTATATCTATTCAATGTTGGATTGTGAATTCTCCAAACATCAACCATATCCATGTCACTTGCTGATGTCAGTACACATTCTCTTGAATTTGGATTGTTAACTGCTTTATAATTGTAGGTATCAATTTGAGGATTCATTACAAGGTTCAAATCCCCACATATGATATGAAAGGGATTATCAAACTCATTTATATTAAGAAAAAGTTTCATGTAAAAGTCAGGTAAATCATTGTTTGGACCATATATGTTTGCTAATGTAAAACGTAATTCTCCTACAGTAATGTCTGCTACTAGCATATTTCCACCATCATCGTGCTTGGAACCATGGACTGTATACTGAATGTCGTTTTTAAATAAGATTGCCACCCCCCTAGCATTGCTTCTATATGGGTTATAAATTAAATCATACCCCAAATCCCTTTTTAGTTGTTCCTTTTGTTCAATTGTAAAATGCACATCTTGCAGACAGTAAATAGAGAAAGGCTTGCTTTTAATATAATCGAAAACATCTAATCTCTTCTTCCTTTCCCCCAATCCTTGGCAATTTACTGAGAGAATGTTTATATTATCCATTCACTGAGCTTTTCGATACTTGTGACACAAGATTCAACAAGACATTGAATATAAATATATACAACAGCAGTGTACTTACTAAGGAACATGTACCAATATCTGTGCAGATTTTTAAAATGTATATGCTAGACAGCATTATATCAGCAATAATAGCGAAAAAGGCATAATTGCCTGAAATTGACATGTTACCCAAATCGGGACAACAGTCAGTCGCCGTCCAGCTGGGTGGCCACCGAAGCCCATCTCGCACAAAGACAAAAGCTAAATTTGCATCAGCTAAATACTGCCATAACGCTAAATACTGCCACCTAACACGAAAAACATTCTTCAAATTCTTCCGAAACTTACATCTCAATCGACAGTCAAGTTCTCAGTGATTACATAATCAGTGCGTAAAAATAGAAAGACCTGTTCATAAGATCTTGCTTGTCAGTCTTGTTACATAAGCGTTTTCTTTCTAGAAACCGTTGTCGTTTTATTGGCAAGCTACCGTAAACGTTTAGTAGTATAGCCGTCAACACAGAGCACTTGACATTTAGTAAGGTCTTCCAAAATGTAATCTGAAAACAGAAACAGACAAGGCCCCATGTCTTCGCCGATTTGCCATATCAATATTTCAACAGTCAATATGCTGTTCAGTTCACCAGTTCATTTAGTGATAATTTGACCGAAACAAACAATATACGTGTATACAAATTAAATTATCGAATTGGCATATAAATAATTCATACTCTGTCGATATACTGTTTAGTTCACCAGTTCATTCTTTGATATTTGACCAAACGATCAATATCCGTGTGTTCAAATTTAATTACCGAATTGACATATATATTTCATATTCTGTCAATAATATACTGTTTAGTTCACCAGTTCATTCTTTGATATCTGACTAAATAGTCAATAGCGGTGTATACAAATTAAATTACCAAGTTGGCATATAAATATTTCATATTATGTCAATATACTGTTCAGTTTACCAGTTCATTCTTTGATATCTGACTAAATAGTCAATACGGTGTATACAAATTAAATTACCGAGTTGGCATATAAATATTTCATATTATGTCAATATACTGTTTAGTTTACCAGTTCATTCTTTGATATTGGTCCAAATAATCAATATCGGTTTATACAAATTTAGTTACCGAATTCGCATAAAATAGTTTACTCTCTGTCAAAGCTGTTCAGTTTGTCAGTTAAAATCTTCGATATTTTACCAAACACCCGATATCGTAATATACAAATTAAATTACCAAATTGGTCTAATAACCATAATACAACAACGATGATTTATTAAACAGCTAAAGGGGTTTTCTTTTTACTATCAGTTGTATCTCAAAAATCAGTGGCACTATTTTACTGATGAAATTCATGAAACCACAATGTAAATTTTATGCAGCGTGATGTTTTCGATTGCAATTGCCTGGTCGGTTATCCAAGTGTAGCGTTTATGTTCGTTTCGCCAACGCCATAACATTTCTTCATGGCTCTTTAAATGGAGACCAGCCACAGAATTGGTCTTTTCTTACCTCTAACACGACATCTATGTCCACCGTTCGAATTCGAGTTTGCAGCCCGCGTTCTTTTCTCAGTTTGAAGGTTATATTTGACAGCTTGCTGCGTTTAATCTTCAGTTGGGGAGGTAAATCCGTCCGGATGGTTTTCCTAGTGCCCGCCAACTCATTACTGGAATTCAACACCTGATCTCTTTCGGCCATTTTGTTGAAAACAACTACAATTCCAGGTGGGGCATGTTCTCTACTCTCACCCGGTTGAAATGAAGGTTTCGCACGCTTTCCTACACCTCCAAGCCTATGTGCCACAGATATTTGCATTCCCTGAGCGACTTCTTCCTTGATATTTAAATCTTCAACTAGGAATTTTCGAAACACTTCCTCGGTGTCTAAGGCTGTGACTTCTTTTTTCTCGTCTTGGGTTATTCCGTAAATAAGCAGATTTTTTTTCCTGTCGTGGATATCTTTCAATATTAATTGCCTTTGAAGCTCCGCGATCTGGTTCATTAACTCTGACTCTCTTTCACTCCGCCGTTCATTTAATTGCTTTATCTGTCCTTCATTTTTGTCGAGTCGACATTCCACAGTAGTTAGTCTTGATTTCGTTTCCATAATTTCCGATTTTATCTCCTGTAGACTTCCGTCTATGTCGTCTAATTTAACGGAAAGTTTGTGATCTAGTGCTGTTAATAGCCTTTCCATTTTGTTTTCGAAGTCTGAACTCGTCGTTGTCGATTTCGCCGAATCCGCCATTTTACTCGTGCCAGTTATGGGCTCCGCTGCTTTACATGTAGGTTCTTCCGTTCCTGGCACGTTACTTCTCAGATAATACACAATATTTTTTGGTTCACTGTTAACCGTTGACTTAGTTTTGTTCTTTTTACCACTTTTAGCAGGCATTTGCAATCTATAAAGGGCAGGTGACCACCAACTTACTCAGCGCCGACAGAACACACGTCAAGCTCGTGCCGCCATCTTGAACCTGACCTGGAGGTCTCTGTCTTAGTCAGCTTCAGAATCTTTACGATCAGCTCCCTAAACACTGTTTATTGGTCATGGGTGATTTTAACGGTCGTTGTAACTTTTGGGATAATGAAGAGAATATCAAATGATTCTTTGTGTATTTTTAATGATGGTTGGTATACACATTTGTTCTCGGTCCATGGAACCTATTCAGCATTAGATATCTCACTTTGGGACTTTCCTAAACTCAGGGAAATTTACTTGATCTGTTCATGATGACCTTTGTTGAAGTGATCACTTCCCCACTGTTTTAAAAAGCTGATGACCCCCCTTTAACAAGGTATAATTTCAACAAAGCAAATTGGCCAGAATTTGAAAAGCTTTGTTCGGGAAAACTACAAGCTGACTCTTTCGCTGACGTTCCAGATCTTATAAAGTTATTCTCAGACATGCTGATTGAAATTGCTAACCAAACCATATCTACATCTTCAGGAGTTGCACATGTTAAAAAAAACATGGTTTAATGATGACTGCTATGAAGCAAGGAAATGTAGGAAAAAGCTGAACGCCAGTTTTCGCCGACATCCAAATTCTGAAAAATCAAAAGATCTCAAAGTTACTTGAGCTAAAGCTTGTAGAACCATGAAACAAAACAAACGTGATTCTTGGAAAAAGTATGTTTCTAAGATCAATACACATACTCGTATAACAAAAGTTTGAAATTTGATCCAAAGAATTAAAGGTAAAAGTTCCAAGTCTAGTGTTCATCATCTCAACGATGGAAATCAGGTGTCAACGGACAGAGTAGAGATTGCAAATAAGCTAGCCGAAACAATTGCCAAAAGCTCTTCGTCAGATAATTATGTACCTAAATTTCAAAGTGTTCAAAAAAGAGAAGAGAAAAATGAACTTAAATTCCCCTCCTGTAACCATGAAGGATATAACGTTATGTTTACGATTGATGAACTTCATGCTTCTGTCACGAAAGCTAACGATTCTGCTAAAGGCCCAGATAATATTCATGTTCAACTTTTGAAATATCTACCCGAATCTTCTCTACAAATTCTATTACGCATATTCAACAGACTTTGGATAAGATAAGACTTTCCACCGTCATGGCATAATGCCATTGTTATACCAGTACCAAAACCTGGCCCTAACCAAACAGACCTGGTAATTATCGTCCGATTTCACTGACTAGCTGTGTTTGTAAAACAATGGAGCGCCTGATCGCCTCGTTTGGTACCTAGAAACTAGAAAGAAATTTACTGATATTGAAGCTGGTTTCCGTGAAAATAAAAGTAACATCGACCATTTAGTCAGATTAGATTCCTATGCCAAGGATCCTTTCGACAAGAATGAACAATGTAGTTTCCATCTTTGATTTAGAAAAAAGCCTATGATACTACATGGAAATACCGGATTCTAAAAGACCTTCATACCATGGGGTTAAAGAGCCGTTTACCGATTTTTATATGCAACTTTTTGAATGATAGACAATTCCAAGTTCGGTTGAGTACAAACATGTCTGATGATTTCGACCAAGATCAGGGTGTCCCACAGGGCAGTATTTTGTCTACTACTCTGTTTATTATCAAGATCAACAGTTTGGCGGCAGTTTTGAATAAATCAATTGATGGTTCACTCTTTGTAGACGAGTTCAACATTTCGTGCAGTGGAAAAAGTATACACAATATGGAGAGAACATTACAACTTTGGCTAGAAAATGGCTTCAAATTCTCCAGAGCTAAGACAAATTGTATATACTTATGCTGAAAGTATTCCAAGCACAAAGATCCTGTACTTACATTAGATGGAACTGAGATCAAAGTAGTACAAGATGTCAAATTCTTAGGAATTGCTCGAAATCTAAGTGCACGAAAGCTCTTGATTTGTCGAAGGTTGCCAACTATAAGTGGGGCGAAGATCAGCAAATACTTTTCCATTTATATCGATCACTTCGTTCCAAACTTGATTATGGCTCTATTGTTTACAATGGTGAAAGCAAGTCAAACTTGGCAAAGCTAGATCCTATTCTCCACCAAGGACTAAGACTTTGCCGTGGAGCGTTCAGAACATCCCCTAAGGAAAGCTTATATGTCGAAGCAGATGAATTTCCTTTAGAAGTTCGAATAATTAAAATATCTCTGCAATATGTCATAAAATTGCAATCAAATCACTCGAATCCTGCATATAACTGTGTTTTCAATATTTCCAATAACTGTGTTTTCTTGCATATCGCTCCAATTTCAAACCTCAGTTCGTGGATCTCTATTTGAAGAAACCCTCCATTATATCACCTCTTGGGATTAGCATAAAACCACACATTGTTGCAGCTGATATTATATACAGATGGTTCTGAAGATGAGTAGCATGTGCTACTACTTTTAGTTCCAAAATTAAAACCTGTCGACTACCAGGAAAAAGTTCGATATTCACTGCAGATTCAATAACTATATTGTTAGCTTTGGAAGGCATTGGGTCCACTAAAATGAAAAAAATGTAATATTTCCAGATTCACTGTCATGCCTTCAAGCGATTAAAAATGGAACTTCAACTCAACTCCTTCCACTATCTTGAATGTTCTACAGTTATATGACTGTAGATATGATCAACATATTGACATTGTGCTTTGTTGGTGCCTAGTCACGTTGGCATCAAAGGCCTAGATAACGGGATTGATCCTGCTGGAATCCCATATAGCGATTTCAGTCCCTCTATCTGTACTTACGTGAGACGGCTGTTTAAATCTTTATGCGATGCTGTGAAAAACAACAAACTTCATGAGATCAAACCATGATCAGACGATGTAGAATCGGCCATACACGATTAACTCACGAACATTTTGGTAAAAAGGAAGAATGCTTTTAAGATTGTAAGAGATTTTTTTTATCAAGCGAATACTTTGGAAGATCTTTTTAGTCGAGTGAGGGAGGACTGCGTCTTGGGTTATGTGAGAGAAATCGGTTTGTTGCATAAGTTTTAATGTGTATATCTGTTAATGTGTTGGATTACTAAGTTACTGGCTTGAGTACTTAGAATTTTGATTGATCGTCGCTGTATATCTGCAATATTGCTGAACGCCACGTTAAACCTTAATTCCCTCTCACTCTTACATCTGCAAAGGACAGAATAGCTATTTGCTACATCCAAAGTGGTCGTCCAAGACTAAAGTGGTCCTCCAAGAAAGTGGACGTCTTCATATACCAAGAATACGCAAGAATTTAACACAAAATTCACTCATCCTTTCAGCCTAACTCGCCGGTTTGAATGGTTCATCGCTACATGGCACTGTGAACGTGAAGCTTTACATTGTTGCTCTGAGATCAGGTCAAAATGTATAGATGTCAAAATCAGACCACGTATAAATGGTTTGCCACATTCGTAAGTGAAAATCATCATTTTGTATGGTGTTTGGCCCGGCACAAACATTCTGTAATTTTACAAGTAACATTGAGAATAAGAGTGTCTTAGCCACCGGTGACAATCGAACGCAAATGCATCCAGACTGTGGACATCTGTTCAATCTGGGTTATATGCACAATGGGCGGTTCAGTCAAGAACTAACTAGTACAATCACAAAATGCAAGAAAAAAGGATCGAATCCAAACTTCCGAATGTTCCTGGATCTTTGGTTAAGATGATTGGACGTACGCTGTACGATATACAGATTTTAAAATTGATAAACGAAGTTCATGTTTTCTCTGATCTTGAAGGTAACCAGAAACGATTGGAATATAAGCGTCAAATCGGGAGTAGGGAGTTTGTAGGGAGTGTGATGTCCATAACCAAAAGAGTCCATCGGAACCCAATTTCCAAACAGGTATACAATGAGGAATACATTGTTTCCAAAATTCCCTATCTTCATTTGCTTCTTTATGAAATAAGAACAAATAGTTCACAGGTGTGTTGGAAATGATTCACTGGCATCACCGCAAGATCCCCGATAGAGCCTATGGTGGCAGCCAAATCCCTTCAAATTGCAGATTAAACATATATTTCATAACATGTATGTAAAAATAATGATGGGAAAAATTGTTCACACAATCGTAAAATCTGTATTAAATGGGCTGTAATATACCTTCTGTAAAGGGCAACCAATCCGTTTGGTTTACACGTTCCGGGAGCAGTTGACCCAAATGTATAATCTGTGAATTGTTATCCTTTTGACTCCAGCATTGTTTTGATCCTCAAGAATTTTCAACTGCTTTTCAAGAGTATAATGCATCTCACACACGCTTGTGATTGTCTTAAATGTATTACGCGATATATGTCCAGATACTAGTATCGATACCAGACTGTGTTTATGAAATATCGATAAAAAAGTGGAGAAATTAGTGTCTTCAAGTCGACGCATAGAAGCACAACAAAAAAATGAATAATTTGCTCTCTGATTTTGAGTATTTCTGGGCTTTGAAGCTGGTGTTATTTCAGATTTTTTGTATAATATAGTTAACTCTATACCATAACATTCTTAAGATTTTCGTTGTTTGAGACATTTTTTGTCTCGGTCACTTCAGCCAGGTAGATAGATGGCTCCGCTGTTTTGCCTGTTCAGTTGTTTTGGGTGGGCGGGTTGACAAGCTATATTCTATTTCTCTGTATTGTGTTTTAACCTGGAAAGATCGCTGTATTTTTGTTCTTTGGATTTGTTGGTGTATTCGTGTAAATTTATTAAATGGAGTGTATCGTGAATACGTTTATTAGTTAGCTGTATACGGACTCTTATACATGTACAATATCATACAGATCTCGGTCATTTGAACATGTGTTGTGTACAATATAAACCTTTGCCAGTTTGATTAGTGTATCTCAGTAATCGTTCTGTCTTTGTTTGTCCTTCTGTGTTGCCAGAAAAGTTTTCTAGTGACAGACCTTCCTGGTTATAGACTATTGTTCCATTGTTACCTGGAGTTCGCTCTGAAGTGAGACTTTCTTTTGAGGGCTACTTGCCTCTGTTTTGTAACCGGTTAGAAAATCATTATAAATTTTTATCGTAATCTTTTGAAAGCTGAATGTTTTCTGCAAGGCAAACAAAGTGTTTAATAGGCCACTCAGCCTAGGCTTGGCTGCTGCTAATCCGATAGATATCCATCGCGCTTCACAAAAGTCTTGGATCGGGGACGGTCTCCTTCATGAACTAGTGCAAGGGTTAGGGTTAGGGTTAGCGTCAAAGATTGTTTGGATCGTGACGGTAAGAGGTGATAAGATCAAAGAAGTTTCTCTCTCAAGCGGTTTAGACATGCACAATCGGGATGTACCCCGTTGACATAAAGTTACTCGAGAAATAAGATGAGGTTCATGACATCTGTGATGAGTTCCATACTTTTGACAGAATGTTGAAACCTGGAGTTAGGAAGATGTGGATATCCGGCATCAAAACACCTATTCCCTCTGCAATTCTGCTTGGAGGTTTTAGGCTTTCTTTGTGGTAAAAAGGTCAGGTTAAGACGTGCAATGTTTGTGTAGAAGATGATCGCATGAAATGGGATTGTCATTTTCAAAGTATATGTCTGAAATATGGTAGAAGGACATGTGAAATGGGCCTGTACGAAATCTAGACAGGCGCCTACAGATTCCGAGGACACAAGTGTGTCGAATAACTGAATTGACCGGTAGTCCAAGTAGTGGAGTTTGATTGAAAGCAGCTGGTCAAATGTGGGCAATGATGGCAAGGTCCCAAAAGGAAAAGCTGGCTTAATCAGGGGATATCATCACAAAACAAAGCGAAGATACCAAGAGCCCAAACCACGTTCCATCTCTCTGTGATGAAGTAGATGTTCATAAATCCACAAATATTGGTAGTCCGACGAGCAAGAATAACATAAGAGTTTCTAGTCGGTCATTCAATATTCAGCGGTTGTCCAGTAACGCATATCCTCGTCCATACTCCAAATTAAACGCAGCATGGTGAAAAATATGCCGCCGAACTGACAAGAAGCCATATGACCCCAAAGGCAAATATTCTGACTGCATATCTAAGAACATCAGGCTAAACAAAAATGATATCTGTGACGATTTGCATCTCAGCAACGCCTTTATTTTAGCTGTATATGTGGGCATCTTCAATTACATGACAACACGATCTCGAGCCCCGGCTTAATGCATAGAACAGCATTAGCACCAAATGACGAAAGTCCGGATGCTTTGTTAGATGAGCAGGAGTCAAAAGACAGAGAGTCTGCTGAAGTTGTGGAAATACAAACAGCTCAAGCCCAGGATATCGTTTTTTGTCTCAATTAAACAACGACAGTGTTGTGAATGAAAATCAAATTTCGAACAAATGTATTCCTAAGCGCGATGTGAACGACAGTCGTAGTGATGATACACCTATGCATTCTGACGGTAACTTGAACTTCACCCCAATTGCTGATTTGATTGCTGGGTTCCCAACAGATGATACCAGTAATGAGCTCCAATGATACGAGTAATGAGCTACACATGGATGAAGAAAAGGATGTGAAGGTGAAGAGCCACACATGGATGAAGAAAAGGGTGTGAAGGTGAAGAGCCACACATGGATGAAGAAAAGAATGTGAAGGTGAAGAGCCACACATGGATGAAGAAAAGGATGTGAAGGTGAAGAGCCACACATGGATGAAGAAAAGGGTGTGAAGGTGAAGAGCCACACATGGATGAAGAAAAGAATGTGAAGGTGAAGAGCCACACATGGATGAAGAAAACAATGTGAAGGTGAAGAGCCACACATGGATGAAGAAAAGAACGTGAAGGTGAAGAGCCACACATGGATGAAGAAAAGGATGCGAAGGTGAACATAATAGTTCTGTCCTCAACAAAGATACACCTGTCAGATAATAACGTGGTTTGTGAACTCACTAAGAAAATTTCTTGTAATGAGCGACCATTGGTGGACAAGACTATCAGAAATCGAAAGTCAAGTGTGTGCAGCGAAAATACTAATTAATTTATTAACAAAACGACAAAAAGCAAAACAGAGAAGAAAAGAAAAAGATCACAAATGTCAGATGAAGAGACTTAAAACAAAAAGATGAATAATGGCTGAGTTAACGCTCTATTCCTTAGTCTGTACGGTCTTGATACATCAAGATACATCTGAGAATGAGATACATCATTCTCTAGATGATGAATTTACAACGAATATTATGAATTAAGAATACCGATGAGAGATACGGATTTGATATTTTTGGAACATCATGTTGAAAACTGTTGACCGCTTCTCTTTTGCGGGAAACTAGCCTATGTTTATGTATACTATGATTGTCTTTTAGAATTTGGTGCTAATTATGTTTTTCGTTTTCAAGTTCTTTCTTTTTTCGAATTGATAAGTTCAGTGTTCACCTCTGAGTTTGCACAGTATTCGGTTGCTCAATTGCACACACATGCTACAGGAGACGTTCAAAATTATGATGTTTATATCATATACATGTAAGTTCAAACATTCACTTCCTTTCGTCACATAGGTCGACCAGCTAGTATCCTTTGGGGATTTTTTGACATCAAGACGGAGCATGGCGCCCTTCAGTCGGATTCTTGTGTCCCACTTGTTTTCGTTCCTTAGCTTGCACGCCTCTTGCTCGAGCGTAGGCCTCACCACTTTTATTTTTGTCGGCAGATCTGTTTTTATGGATATTTTCTTCCCCGGAGGTAGTTCGTAGGCCGAGTCCACCACAAGTTCCCTGTCCTCCATTTTCAGAAATACCGCTATAATCCCCGGGGATCGGGCGTCGTGAACGCTATACAATCCAAGTCGATGCATGGAGAAGAACTGCATTTGTTCCACCAAGGCCGCGTCTAAATTCATGTCTTGCTTTAGGAACTCACAGAAGACGCTTTCGGAGTTTTCTTTAGAGCTGTTGATCCTCAAAAACATACGCTCGGTTCCATGTTCGGCAATTTTTTTCAATCAGAGATGCTACTAACTGTGGCAGTTTTTCTTTTTCCAGTTCTACAATTTCGTCTGACTGTGACTGAATGTTCTCCTCCAGAGTGTTCTTGCCCTTGCACGTGCGGATTTCCCATGCTGTTGTCACGCAAACTGCTACTACGAAGTGTACGAGAACTAGTCGGAGGGACACTTTTTGCACTCTTTCTCCCTTTAGACATTTGTAGAAGTAATATCTCAAGTTTTCACTGTTGAAACATGACACAGTTGATCAGAAATAACTTTTTTCGGCCTCCTGGCCCTTTACTTCCACGGAGCGATATTTGAACATGTGTTGTGTGCAATATAAACCTCTGCCAGTTTTGACCTACATTAGTGTATTTCAGTCATCGTTCTGTCTTTGTTTGTACTTCTGTGTTGCCAGAAAAACTTGTCTAGTGACAGACCTTCCTGGTTATAGACTATTGTTCCATTGTTACCTGGAGTTCGATCTGAAGTGAGACTTTCTTTTGGGGGCTACCTGCCTCTTTTTTGTAACCCGTTAGGAAATCATTATTATCCAGTTTTATTGCAATCTTTTGAAAGCTGAAAGTTTTCTGCAAGGCAAACAAAGTGTTTAATAGGCCACTGAGCCTAGGCTTGGATGCTGCTAATCCGATAGATATCCATCGCGCTTCACAAAAGTCTTGGATCGGGGACGGTCTCCTTCATGAACTAGTGCAAGGGTGTACGACTGCTCCATCCGCCATCTCGACCGGAAGTCCTGGCTAACCATATCTCGCATCCCACAGAAAAGTGTCAAAAAGTTATTAATTTAATGCATCGTGTATCATCCAGTAGTTGGGGAGCAGATGAAAAATGTTTATCGTTACTGTATGAAGCGGTAATACGCTCTAGATTGGATTACTGTTGTGAAGGTTACGATTCCGCTTCCAACAGTTTGAAGTCCGAATTTGATTCTATACAATATGTCAAGCCTTACGTTTATGTTGTGGGGCTATGCGATCAACAGCCTTACATGCACTCCAGGTTGCCTGAAATGAGCTTCCCCTGTATTTAAGACTACAAATGCGTACCGTGCCGTTTACTATTGAACTTAATCGTGGTACGATGAGCTATTTTTGAACTCTAACGAGAGACGTTTGGAACCTTTTAGTATAAGGTCATTCAAGTTATTATCCCTTGCTGATTTCTCAATCAAGAAATCCTCGGTTCAGAATTTTCCGCCATGGTTTTTTATACGCCCACAAGTATCTGTTGAGCTGCACACAAACATTAAAACATCTGACCCTGTTAAAATTATTGAGCTGTGTGCTAGGGACCACATTAATAGTAACTGGTCTCAGTATCTCCAGATATATACCGATGGGTCTATTAACGTGCTCTGATACGGGGAAGCTGAAGCTTCTTTATGTGTCTCGGAGTTAAATATGAGACTGCCTTTAAACTCGCCAAAGGTATTTCTGTGTTTACAGCAGAATTAGTGACCATTTGGATGGCATTACGATGGCTTGCAGATTTTAAACCTACCGTAGCTGTAATCTTAACAGACTCGCTCAGTGTACTCCGAGCAATGAACAATTATGTCTGGAATAAACCCTCGCCATTATTCTATGAAATATTTTATCTTTTAATTATCGTTAGTTATGAAAATATTTCTGCCTGTTTTGAGTGGATCCCTGGCCATTCCAATATACTAGGGAATGAGTTAGCGGAACAACTTGCAAAGCAATCACTTTTGTCACAACGCATAAAAACTGACATTGGTTTATCTGTCCAGGAAATTATGTCCAACGTACGAACGTATTTTAATAATGTATGGCGAAGTGATTGCGACCCAATAAGGGTCGGGTTTATTATAAGTATCAGAAAAGCTTTACTTCCGGGGCTTTCTATCTATGGTGTCGTAAAGCTGAAGTTGTTGTATTCAGAATTTTAACTGCTCCGTATCAATAAGCACCCCACGGGACTTTGTGATGTGTGTATGGTGGATGAAACAGTTCACCATTTATTATTATCCCATAATCTTATACATACAGGGGTATTGGATCTAACTGAGGAGAGCATCTTAAATCCAGTAAGGAATCGGGAGAAACTTTTTACTGCTCTTGCCAAGTTTTTAATTAATACTCGGTAGATGGTGTACTATCTTACATGTACTGAACTGCATGGCTTGTCTTATAAGTAAACTGTCAACTGTCCGACATGTGTAGTCATGTCATGTCTTGTACATGTTGTATGGAATGATACGTTTATTTTATTTTTTATAATTCATAATTTTTTTATTTCTTTTCCTTAAATCACATACATGTGCAGTATCTGCAGTTTTACAATATATTTGCAAGCAAGTATATCCTGGGCACCATTCATAACAGTGTATATTTCTCTGTCACTGATACCATGTACATAAAGACATCCATCATATTTTGTCCATTCATGTTACCCACAGTATTCCATCCTGATACGTTTATGGTGTATACACGTTTGAATACTTTCAATTACTTGGCTGCTGCTAACACGAAGTTATGTGCTTTATGTGTAAGCTGTTAATTTTGTATGTGCTTTCATCTTTCTCTTTTTTATCTGTCCGAGCATAACAAACCCCTCTTGCTTCCATTCAATTTCTCTGTTATTGCTTTATTTATTTATTCTTCTTTTTCCTATTTTTTAATTGTTCTTTTTCCTGAATACCTTATCCAGGATAGTATATATATAGGTTTATTTTCTTACAAGTAAACTCAATACATTTCCAGGTGCGAATCATTCTTAATGAATGGCATGCGACATCAACTTCTAAACTGAACTGAAATAGCCGAAGTATTCCATTCAACTGTAACCTACCTGGGCTATCTGACCGAATATGATATGTAATTGCCTAACATATAATGCCTAACTTTTGAACACCTGTCACTTCAGATAAAAAAAAATGGTCACATTCAACGACAGTTGAAGAGATGATTACAATTTCGACATCGTGAACTATTCCCTTCTGGACAGTAATATTCCAGTGGGACCTGCATATGGCGTATACATATCTCGCCTAGTAGCATTTGCATTTGCTAATATCGAGCTATGAAGCATGATACGGAGAACAACGGAGACGCATAGGAGTTTCATTAAACGAGATACCTGGAATCTGGCATTCACAATAGTAGTATAATAAATATGTGGATACCTTTATCCATAACCTCATAGGAGCTTCACCTTTGGTGTTTGTATGCGCGCGTGAACGTGTGTGTGTGAAGTTAGTGCGTTGAAACGAGATGGTGCCCTCACTAAAGTGTTGAAGCGTTCTTGAAAATCCAAGAAAGTGTCCTGATTGGCTAAAGCCCCAGTGCCAATAATCAATGAGAATAGCGGGATGCCACAGTCAGCCTATACTATCTCAGTGATAATGCCAGGCTTCAGGCATCTCGTTTACTGAAACTCACTTGTCTCTTACGCTCCGCATCTCCTATCCAACCTGATTTGCGTTTTCTATTCTACTCCTCGTGCCGTAGGTGACGCCATATAATCCTTGTGCGTGGGAAGTTAACATTGGTACGTCTAAGATAAAAAGGGACCTCTAGAGGCAATTCTCAATATTTGATTTTTATTTTTGCGCGAAGTGAAACGAGAAACGAAAATTGAAAATTGACTGTCAAATTTCAATTTTTGATTTTTGAGATTACAAAAACAAAACAATCGAAAATTGGAAATTGACGGTCAAATTTAATTTTTTGATTTTGAGAAACCAAAAACGAAAAATGAACTGTACAAGGCTACACGGACATTTATTGGTACGTTTGACCATGATTGCAACTTTCATATGAACCCAGACGTGGGGGAGATAGACAGCGGATGTTTCTGCAGTTAACTCGTTTCACCGTTTAATGAAGATTTATCAGACATATTGTATATATTTGAAATTGATTGGTAAAGCTGATATGCGCCTCATCAGAGCCATGTGCAATTGCTAGCAGAAGTTCCTTTTTCTTCTTCATCTCTGATATTTTCTAATAAGCTTAGTTTATAAACAACAGTATAAATAGGCCTATTGCAAACTGGACAAACAGATTTCTGCTCATGACGGAGCAAATATGCCCATATATGGAGTCCTACAAATGGGCTACGGAAGACTCTAGTGGTGCTCATTCCTCCTAGATTTGATCATGATTTCTCTGGGTTATGAAAAATGGATTTCTCTGGGTTATGAGAAATTGATTTATCTGGGTTATGAGAAATTCGGAGAAAGCATGCCGCCCTTCATGTATACATATATCATGAACGATCTCACGACTGAGTTCCGGATCCATAGACTATTGAGGCATCGCATAAGGTTACATGGACGAAATTTGTCGAACATGATGCAATCAAATCGAAACTGGGTAAAACTGTATTCCATAGATACAGACATATTTATTGACCAAGAGTTCATTAAGGATCATAAAGTGTTTTATGTAATACAATATTGCATCGGTATGGTCTATAAACCAGTTGAATCGCCTCAAAAATGATCAGTTCAGTAGACCGATCGGCGCCAATGTTTTCAGTTCAACTTGCTTGCTTTGATTCTAAACCATGTAAACACGCATCTTCTTAACATATCATCTTTACTAAATGTGGTACCTTTTGATATAAGATATGGGCAACCAAAAACTGCGTAAACCGGTTCTGAAATCACCTTCAGTTTTATAAACATCATAGCAGACATTCTCTCCACCTTAAGCAGCCAGTCAGGTTTAATATCGTATCAGTCTAAACTATGCACAATATATAAGTTGGATTCTGATATTCAATATTGATAACCCTCAGCCATCTTTAGTAGCCAGACCGGGGTGAAAAATCCACCATGTTATATATGGACCATCTGATTTGGGGTCAATAGAACTCGACGTTCTGTTGACCAATCACATTCATTAGATCACAAGACCTGTTTGTCTCTTAACTTTTCGTAAGCATGAGCCACGCGGAGAACTGTAGCGTCATCAAAATGGCGGCCCGTGATCAGCATCCCTATAGGGACGCCTTCTGTTGAAACGTTTATGGAGAGAGAGGGGTGGCCCGTGGAATTGAATGGGCAAACGTAATACACACCGGGTCCAAGTCTCTCTGAAACAGACAAAGTTCGATTAAAATTTAGTGCATTCAATGCAACACAGAGGAATATTATCTCATGCATTACAATAAAGCACTCGCAAATTAATTGGTTATTAATTAAATATTCCGGGAAAAGATTAGATACATGTATATGCATATACGCTAGTATAGCATCGTTGTATTTATACTATAATAGCCCATATAGTATGCATCAATTGTTTTTATCCCATAAGAATGTACAGGTAATCTTTATTCCTGCATCTAATTAACACATAATTACAGTACAATGTCTCATTAAATCACTCTAATAGACAGAAGTGCCATTGCGTGCCCAAATTTCTTCTGATGAAGTCTTCGCCAAATTGGTTAATTTGGGCACATAAAAACATTTCTGGTCATTAGATTTATCCAATGAATATTTCATGAATGCCCAGGGGATATTTGATGGTTTTGAGCTTTGAGGTGAGGGGGGGGGGGGGTAGCTTAATGTCACCCTCAAGTTTGTTTCACTCATATGGTGACAGTCAATTTGGTTGGTGGAGGAAGCCGGAGTACCCGTAGAGAACCACCGCCCGTCGGCAATTAACAGAGAAACTTTCACACATGGACCAGCTGGGCTCGAACCCGTGCCGGTTCAGCGGTGTGAGGCTAGCAGTCACCAGCGAAACGCTTTAGACCACTCGGCCACCAGGGGCCCTATTGAGTTTTGATCAGCAGTCGGAACTTTTATAGTGTTTCAACTCTTGTGCTGTCAATACTTTATGCATAATTCAGGGAACATCAATGCGACTTAGAAGCGAATTTTCTCTGGAATAAATGATAATGATTATATTCGAATTTGAAGAATATCTAGTAGCATAGTATGGTTGCTACTGTTTCTCAATGTAAATTCCACGTAGAACGTCAATTATTGATGTCAAGAGCCGTGCTATGCTTGTCAAATTCTGGTGTTAACTAAACCAGGACAATATCCAACAGGCGGCCAGCTGTTCGATTCTGCTGTATGTGGTGAACTCACAAATTGGGGTGGGGGGAGGGGGGAGATGTTCGAAATATTGCGCGACAATGGTGCATTGATGTGTATAGGAAAGAAGCTTTTCAAAAGGACTTAGATGAGGGATATAAAATGATACCATGGATAGGTTGAACTTACTCCGCAAAAATGCCACCGTGCCTTCGGAAAATTTACTGCGGCGAAAGGGGTGCTTACCCCATGTACTCGATGCGTCAAGGGGTGTTTACCCTATGCGATCGATGAGTCAGTGGGTATTCACCCTTTGTGATCGATGTGTCAAAGGGTGTTTACCCTATTTACTCGATGTATCAAGGGGTGTTTACCCTATATGATTAATGTCTCAAGGGGTATTCACCCTTTGTGATCGATGTGTCAAAGGGTGTTTATCCTATGTACTCGATGTATCAAGGGGTATTTAGCCTATGTGATCAATGTATCAAGGGGTGTTTACCCTATCTGATCGATACGGCAAGGGATGTTTACCCTATGTGATCGATGTCTCAAGTCGTGTTCACCCTATGTGATCGATATGTTAACGAGTATTTACCTTATGTGGTCTATATGTCAAGGGGGGTTTACCTTCTGTGCTCGATGTGTCAAAGGGTATTTACCCTTTGTGATCGATGTATCAAGGGGTGTTTACCCTATATGATCGATATGGCAATGGATGTTTACCCTATCTGATCGATGTCTCAAGTCGTGTTCACCCTATGTGATCGATATGTTAACGAGTATTTACCTTATGTGGTCTATATGTCAAGGGGGGTTTACCTTCTGTGCTCGATGTGTCAAAGGGTATTTACCCTTTGTGATCGATGTATCAAGGGGTGTTTACCCTATATGATCGATATGGCAATGGATGTTTACCCTATCTGATCGATGTCTCAAGTCGTGTTCACCCTATGTGATCGATATGTTAACGAGTATTTACCCTATGTGGTCTATATGTCAAGGGGGGGTTACCTTATGTGCTCGATGTGTCAAAGGGTATTTACCCTGTGTGATCGATGTATCAAGGGGTGTTTACCATATGTGGTAGATGTGTCAACAGGTGAGTCTAGTCATAGCCTCGTTTACCTCTTCTATCACATCGAAGTTGTTGAAACAAACAATGGGCCGCATAATTAAAGCGAACACCTTGACACACTACCGAACCATGGCCTCCCAAATGTTTTCCATTGAGTTAAAATCTGATCATCTAAGATATTGGGTTCCAAAAACTGGATTTGATGGAAATTCGCTGGTTTGCTAGTCCAGTGTTCCGGTGGTTTCTTTGTCCTTTGTAATGGGGAATAATTGTCATCGACTGTTGCTCGAACCCAAAATATGTTTTGCTGCAATAAATTCATCAAGCGCACGATATGGGGTATATGTTCACATTATTCACTATTCATTATTCGTGTTTTCCTTTCCTCCGATGCTATCGGCCAAATCCTTTAGCAGCTTTTGTGTATATGCGGTGATCAATTCACCTCCATCGTCCAAGCTGTGGAACGCAAACCATTCAACCACATTCACGAAGCGCACATCTGAGCTCGCCATCAAACACTGGATGAAGCCTCTCATGCCTGGTACACACGAACCAGTTTTCCAATATATGAGAGTCTGCAGTGTCCATTACGTTTCTTACCAGTTTGTATTATAGACGATGATCGCACCAGAGCAGGATATAGTGAAAGGCCGTAGCAGTCTTCCATAAATTTGGTCTCACTTGTCAAGGACAACTTGCTCGTGTGTACCAGGACTGACTGTCTCGTCTATACCAGGCCTGATTGTCTCGTGTGTACCAAGCCTGACTGTCTCGTGTGTACCAAGCCCGACTGTCTCGTGTGTATCAAGCCTGACTGTCTCGTGTGTACCAAGCCTGACTGTCTCGTGTGTACCAGGCCTGACTGCCTTGTGTGTACCAGGACTGACTGTCTCGTGTGTACCAGGCGTGAATGTCTCGTGTGTACCAAGCCTGACTATCTCGTGTGTACCAGGCCTGACTGTCTTGTGTGCAACTGACCTGACTATCTTGTGTGTACCAGGCTTGACTGCCTTGTGTGTAACTGACCTGACTGTCTTGTGTTTACCAGCCCTGACTGTCTTGTGTGTACCAAGACTGAGTGTCTCGTGTGTACCAGGCCTGAATGCCTCGTGTGCACCAAACCTGGCTATCTCGTGTGGACCTGACCTGACTGTCTCGTGTGTACCAGGCCTGACTACCTTGTGTGTACCTAGCCTGTCTCGTGTGCACCAGACCTGACTGTCTCGTGTACCCGGCCTGACTGTCTCGTGTGCACCAGACCTGACTCTCGTGTGTGCCAAGCCTGGCTGTCTCGTGTGCACCAGGCCTGACTCTCTCGTGTGCACCAGACCTGACTCTCGTGTGTACCAAGCCTGACTGTCTCGTGTGCACCAGGCCTGAATGTCTCGTGTGCACCAAGCCTGGCTGTCTCGTGTGCACCAGGCCTGACTGTCTCGTGTGTACCAGGCCTGACTGTGTCGTGTGCACCAAGCCTGACTCTCTCGTGTGCACCAGGCCTGATTGTCTCGTGTGTACCAGACCTGACAGTCTCGTGTGCACCCGGCCTGACTCTCTTGTGTGTACCAGGCCTGACTGTCTCGTGTGTACCAGGCCTGACTATCTCGTGTGTACCAGGCCTGACTATCTCGTGTGTACCCGGCCTGCCTGTCTCGTGTGTACCAGGCCTGATTGTGTCGTGTGTACCAGGCCTGACTATCTCGTGTGTACCAGGCCTGACTGTCTCATGTGTACCAGGCCTGTCTGTCTCGTGACTGTCTCGTGTGTACCAGGCCTGACTGTCTCGTGTGTACCAGGCCTGACTATCTCGTGTGTACCCGGCCTGCCTGTCTCGTGTGTACCAGGCCTGATTGTGTCGTGTGTACCAGGCCTGACTATCTCGTGTGTACCAGGCCTGACTGTCTCATGTGTACCAGGCCTGTCTGTCTCGTGACTGTCTCGTGTGTACCAGGCCTGACTGTATCGTGTGTACCAGGCCTGACTGTCTCGTGTGTACCAGGCCTGACTGTCTCGTGTGTACCAGGCCTGACTGTCTCGTGTGTACCAGGCCTGAATGTCTCGTGTGTACCAGGCCTGAATGTCTCGTGTGTACCAGGCCTGACTGTCTCGTGTGTACCCGGCCTGACTGTCTCGTGTGTACCAGGCCTGACTGTCTCGTGTGTACCAGGCCTGACTGTGTCGTGTGTATCAGGCCTGACTGTCTCGTGTGTACCCGGCCTGACTGTCTCGTGTGTACCCGGCCTGACTGTCTCGTGTGTACCAGGCCTGACTGTCTCGTGTGTACCAGGCCTGACTTTGTCGTGTGTACCAGGCCTGAATGTCTCGTGTGTACCGGGCCTGACTGTCTCGTGTGTACCAGGGCTGACTGTCTCATGTGTACCCGGCCTGACTGTCTCGTGTGTACCAGGCCTGACTGTCTCGTGTGTACCAGGCCTGTCTGTCTCGTGTGTACCAGGCCTGACTGTCTCGTGTGTACCAGGTCTGACTGTCTCATGTGTACCAGGCCTGACTGTCTCCTGTGTACCAGGCCTGACTATCTCCTGTGTACCAGGCCTGACTGTCTCGTGTGTACCAGGCCTGACTGTCTCGTGTGTACCAGGCCTGACTGTCTCGTGTGTACCAGGCCTGACTGTCTCCTGACTGTCGCCTGTGTACCACATCTGACTGCCTTGTGTACCAGGCCTGACTGTCTCGTGTGTACCAGGCCTGCCTGATTGCCTTGTATGTACCAAGCCTGTCTCGTGTGGACCAGGCCTGACTGTCTCGTGTGTACCCAGCCTGACTGTCTCGTGTGCATCAGACCTGACTCTCGTGTGTACCAAGACTGACTGTCTCGTGTGCATCAGGCCTGACTGTCTCGTGTGTACCAAGCCTGACTGTCTCGTGTGCACCAGGCCTGACTGTCTCCTGACTGTTTCGTGTGTACCAGGCCTGACTGTGTCGTGTCCACCAAGCCTGACTCTCTCGTGTGCACCAGGCCTGACTGTCACGTGTGTACCAGGCCTGACTTTCTCGAGTGCACCAAGCCTGACTGCCTCGTCTGTACCCGGCCTGACTGTCTCGTTTGCATCAGACCTGACTCTCGTGTGTACCAAGACTGACTGTCTCGTGTGCACCAAGCCTGACTGTCTCGTGTGTACCAAGGCTGACTGTCTCGTGTGTACCTGGCCTGACTGTCTGGTGTGTACCAAGCCTGACTGTCTCGTGTGTACCTGGCCTGACTGTCTCGTGTGTACCAGGCCTGACTGTTTCGTGTGTACCAGATCTGACTGTCTCGTGTGTACCAAGGCCCGACTGTCTTGTGTGTACCAAGCCTGACTGTCTCGTGTGGACCAGGCCTGACTGTCTCGTATGTACCCGGCCTGACTGTCTCGTGTGCATCAGAACTGACTCTCGTGTGTACCAAGACTGACTGTCTCGTGTGCACCAGGCCTGACTGTCTCGTGTGTACCAAGCTTGACTGTCTCGTGTGCACCAGGCCTGACTGTCTCCTGACTGTCTCGTGTGTACCAGGCCTGACTGTGTCGTATGCACCAGGCCTGACTCTCTCGTGTGCACCAGGC
Organism: Hanleya hanleyi; assembly: GCA_036873755.1. Lineage (NCBI taxonomy): Eukaryota > Metazoa > Mollusca > Polyplacophora > Lepidopleurida > Hanleyidae > Hanleya > Hanleya hanleyi. The sequence goes on from JAVTVY010046832.1 coordinate 75,306, forward strand.
CTGACTGTCTCGTGTGCACCAGGCCTGACTGTCTCGTGTGTAACAGGCCTGACTGTCTCGTGTGTACCAGGCCTGACTTTGTCGTTTGTACCAGGCCTGACTGTCTCGTGTGCACCAGGCCTGACTGTCTCGTGTGTACCAGGCCTGACTGTCTCGTGTGTACCAGGCCTGACTATCTCGTGTGTACCAGGCCTGTCTGTCTCGTGTGTACCAGGCCTGACTGTCTCGTGTGTACCAGGCCTGACTGTCTCGTGTGTACCAGGCCTGACTGTCTCGTGTGTACCAGGCCTGACTGTCTCGTGTGTACCAGGCCTGACTGTCTCGTGTGTACCAGGCCTGACTGTCTCGTGTGTACCAGGCCTGTCTGTCTCGTGTGTACCAGGCCTGACTGTCTCGTGTGTACCAGGTCTGACTGTCTCATGTGTACCAGGCCTGACTGTCTCCTGTGTACCAGGCCTGACTATCTCCTGTGTACCAGGCCTGACTGTCTCGTGTGTACCAGGCCTGACTGTCGTGTGTACCAGGCCTGACTGTCTCGTGTGCACCAGGCCTGACTGTCTCGTGTGTACCAGGCCTGACTGTCTCGTGTGTACCAGGCCTGACTGTCTCGTGTGTACCAGGCCTGACTGTCTCGTGTGTACCAGGCCTGACTGTCTCGTGTGTACCAGGCCTGACTGTCTCGTGTGTACCAGGCCTGACTGTCTCGTGTGTACCAGGCCTGACTGTCTCGTGTGTACCAGGCCTGACTGTCTCGTGTGTACCAGGCCTGACTGTCTCTCACATATCCCCCTTATCTTGTGTTCCCTATAACGGCAATGGTGATAACACGGAGCTTAACTATGCTTCTTCACTACTCTGCCTTAATGTCATGCTCTTTGTAGCAGATGGTTAGAAGCTATAACATCACTCTCGGGAAAATTAGTTGAAAACAGAGTTTTAAAGTCAAACCACAGGCTTGTTAGCCCCACAGAACACTGATGTGACGAATTTGGCCATACAGCGGCGAATCAACATATTCACCCTATGAACTTCATCAGTTGGATGATTATTTTTTCTAAAACAACAGGACAATATCCTGAAGCTTCGTCTCAGTGGCTCAGAAACGTAACATGAATAATGAACGGTTAATGCCTACAATGGATCCGTAAGTGATTGTTAAACTCGAAAAGACATCCACTAATATTTGTTCAAGATGAATGTGTTGTAGATGAGCATTGATGTTCCCGGATTTTGACCAGAATAATGAGAGGACGATTGTGTAAGCACACTATAAAGGTTCCAATGCAGGTAGAATGCGGACCAAGAAAGCCTTTGTGAATTTAGGGATATAGGGGATATATTCATTAAATCAATACAATTCATCAGAAACATTTGAACTTTTTCTCGATGCATCAACCATATTGACCTTGAAAAATGTCGATATTTTTGTCATGTAACGTTGCTTCTCTCTTGTAGGAAACCATCCTACACTATCATTGTTTTGTGTTTGTGTTTGTTTTTGTTTGTTTGTTTTGGTTGTTCTTTTTGGGGGGGGGGGGGTATTTTGTGTGTTAAATGCTGTTATAAAAATTAGGTCTTTGTATTATGGGCGCGAAAATTCTTTGATGGACGACAGATGAATATCAATGACGGAGTAGACTCTGGTATTTTCAACTACTAGTTAGTTAGATTCATTTATTTATGCTTACCAGCCCGTGTGGATCTCTGTAGTGGAACCTTGGGAGCTTTCACAGGAACTGTTGGCATGATGAGGACATCGTAATCCCGCAAAGCATTGTCGTACTCTCGCGTTAGTTGACGGTTCAGGTTCTGACATTTGGCATAAAACTGACCAGGATATGTCGAGCGTAGATATTCACCCAACATCATTACTAGATGAACATTTTCTGGAAGGTCCAGCGAACGAGTTCTGAATCCTTGAGAAAGTCGACTAAGCAAAGATGGGAAGTATTGGCCCTTCCAACCCACTGTGTGTCCTGTGAAATGGAGACATGCAAGACATCGAAAATGATTCGACGTTCAAATCTCTTGGTTTGTTGATGAAATGACTTTCCTATTAAATTAAGTCTGTTATTATGTTAACTTTACTTAATATGTTCAACGTCCAGAGTATAGTCGATCAATTTGGAACAGCGCAATCTATAAATATATGATTAATATAAAATAAATGTGCATATGAAGGGTATTATAGTGAAGGTGTTCTGGCAGTATTGTATATAACAATCTATGTATTTATAATTATACCTACAAAACTTTTGGAGCTGACAAGGCTCTTATTATATAAGGAAAGGTTAAATTATGAGTCATTGTTATATTTAGTTGATTCTTATCCTTCAATAGTGGATTAACCTCCACGTTTGGTGGTTAACCCTATCTGGTCTATTCTGGGGACCTGTCCAGGACCTGGGGGGATTCTATACGAAAATTATGTAGGTAGATTACATTGTAAATTACGCGTGGATCACATTGTACATTGAAAAACTCGAGAAAAACACGAAGAGGTAAATGCCATCAATGCATATAGAACGACATGTAACATGTTGGGGAGGGTGACTACGGAACCGTTGTTGCCCCTCCACAGCTCCCTAGGTAACTTTGCCTTTGACATAAAGAGAAGTTATCCGCTGTGTATCGTATGACAGCTTGCATATAGCAGAAACATAGATATAAATAACGGTACCTGCATCATATTTAAGTGTATACAGTTCAAGTACGTGATTAGGCCAAATATATGCATCTTCAGATATCAAGTTCAACACTACACTGACGTTCCACGATTTTCTTTGACCTACTAACTGGGGTGACTTATTCAACCGGAAATGCACGAAATGCATGTCATAGACAGTTAATCAACATAGGAGCTGAACAACATCGCGCAGTGACGTCTTCGTTGGAACTATAAAGTCAAGCGGTATTGTTATGTTTTTTAAAAGGGAAATGTAAGTCTCCGTCGAATAGTAAATCTAATTTGCATTTTTGAAAAGTTCATGCAGGGGTAATTCTGTTGACTTCTTTAACATAATTTCAGTCATCTTCAGGGATAAATTATAATATAATTATATTCCTACATTGTGAAACACCCTGCCAGAAAATACTGGCTCGGGTGAGAATCGAACTCACGACTTAGGGGTTACTGTCCCACTGCTCTACCAACTGAGCTACCGAGTCCAGTTGGGAACAGCTCGCTAATTCAATGCATTTCACGGGGACGCGGCATATCGCCACGATAACAAGTGAATGACTGAAATTATTAGTCGAAACATTGTATCTTCGAATATGTATCCAAAATTCACTTGTTATCGTGGCGATATGCCGCGTCCCCGTGAAATGCATTGAATTAGCGAGCTGTTCCCAACTGGACTCGGTAGCTCAGTTGGTAGAGCAGTGGGACAGTAACCCCTAAGTCGTGAGTTCGATTCTCACCCGAGCCAGTATTTTCTGGCAGGGTGTTTCACAATGTAGGAATATAATTATATTCTTTAACATACTTTTAAGAAAAACCCAGGTCTCGTTCGGCCAAGTTGAGTACCTGTTGTCTTCGAGGTTTGTAGTCTGACGATGAATATATGAAAATAGAGAGGTTCATCCTGGAAACACTCTTTATAGAAAGGATGTATATCTGCATGGACTGATAACATCAAATAATCAAGGAGATGTTTGTTGTCATTTAGAAAGTGATGGTATCAGAGTTTTAGCGCTGAATATTTGTCGAGTCTCATGCGGTCCCCTGTGTTCGCCGGGAAGTGGCTTATAACTTCAGCATGCTCGTCCGATAACCTACCACAATCACGTATTCCTGTTTGATATCCGCCTTCAATCACAATACCAGCCCGAATATGAATACCTTCAAATGTCCAAAGAGAAGAGAAAATACGTAAACTTGTATATTCTTCCTTGTATTCAGTGTAAACTGAAAGCCATGGAACATAGGAGAGAACAAGTATATGAGGTTTCGGACAATTCGACAAATAAAATGGCATTTTTATTATATTGCGACAAGAGGTAACATAGACCAGTAACATTCAAAATAAAGGATAAAATCATGGGTAACCAGACTTACTTCAGCATAGCCCTACTTGAGGGATGAGATAGAAATTCCTGTATTTTCGAAGAAAAAGCACATATTGGCTAAGAATTAACAGGACTTGACATGACTAACCATACAGCAAATTAGCCCGATTTCAGCAAGGCAGTCGAAATTGCTTTGAAAATTAGAGAACACATTTCCCAATTCCAAAATGCTTCCACAACTGTTCTCTTTGAAGTTGAAGTTAACATTGACTTTCTCTCAAATATCTTTATTTTGAAACTGTAAAATTGGATTTGCCGGAAACCTCCTTTAGGATACTGTAAAGCGTTAATATACGCGATACAAAAATACTTACCACAATCTACTGAAATACAAGACATTAGATTTTAAAAATGTTTCATAAAATGTTATAGTTGACACTGGTTAAAGAGGCGCAATCCACGCAGGAGTAGAATTGTTACGGCTAACAACTACACTCCCGCCTTTATCTCATATATAGTACCGCATGCAAGTGATGGACAAATTCAGATGATGTAGGAGGAAATTAACTTTCCCACACCAACGTTGCTCCAATATACATTCAGCACGCTTATGAAACCAGATTTCCCACGAGGCAATTTATTCCCCGATAACTTGTACCAAGATGTTCACTCGAGTAGGCTGCAGATAGGGATTATCGGGCTCTTAAGCCCCAGTCACACTGTCAAGATTTGGGTGGAGAATGCCGGCAAATGACCACGAATATTTTAATCTTGTCGATTCGTGTCAATTCGCCTGTAGAGGGCCTCTTTGAAACTGTCCTACGAATCCCTTACGCATGCCGTAGGTTCCTTGTACGACAGCCATAAGCATTTAACAAGAATCATCTAGAATGAGTACGCATGCAGTACGATTCAATGAAGTACGCCCTACGCATCAACACGGCAGCCCGTGAACCCACTACGAACGCTCGATAATCTGCTACGAATAAGCACGTATGCAGTTCGATGTGAGTACGAATGCAGTACGAACCTGTTACGCTGTGACACGACACCCCAGGAGGCCACGCGAACCTATATATATGATCCGTCTTCTATGAAATGTACAACATACGATGGTCTTCGCGAGAGATCGTGGAGCAATCCTATGAAATAGTACGAGATTCGCGAGGAAGCGTAGCCTATTCTTCATGAAACGTAGCGCCATTGTGGTTATTCGTAGTACTATCGCGGTTATTCGTAGTACTGTCGTGGGTATTCGTAGTACTGTCGCCACACATCGTGTTGAATTCTTCTCAATATCGTAGTATGATCGTACAAGAAGTGTAGAATGCGCCCAACAATCACCGTACAATGCGTACGGCATTCTTGCTGATTTGTGACCGAAAGAACTACTACGACTACCCACGAATATACACGATAGGAGGAGAATGCATGCGAGAACACAGTGGGATGTTGCCAAGAATGCCATACGTATACCATTTAATCGTACTTGGCCGGCGAATGTTTTGAACATTTCAAAACTTTCGTACTCCCTTCGAGAATAGGCAAGAACGGTCACGATCTGCGACGAACCCCGCAAGATGCCAGTACGAATTGCCAAGAATGAACACGATTTTCCAGGTCGCGGTGATTCGCCTACCCAATTCTTGACAGTGTGACTGGGACTTTAGAGAGGTTCCAGGCGAACGGAACTTACATCTGCTGTGCGTCTTTCTCTGCAACTACCGATATTTGCAGGAAAGGGAATGGAAAACATTAACTGGAATACCTCTGTCACACTCGCTGAATGAAATACTAATTTTCTCCAAACTGTACAAGATAGAATCATCTATTTAGAGAATTAACAGTATTTTACCATCTTTGTGCATAGGGATGCTGATTTCACCAACAGTTGCCCCAACCTCCCTGAGGCTCTGTGCAGCCGCAGTGACGTTTATGGTCACATCATCTTCAGCTCCCTCGAACCCTTCTTTGAGAAGAGCTATGCGAACACCTTCCAGTTCTTCTGTGAGCTGGAAAAAAAACATTTCATATATTTTACAAGTTCTGAAATGCGATACGCTTTGAATCTTGAAGACGTACCACAAAACTTCATATACGAAGTGGGGTATTGAACACATCTCAAATTGAATGTACTGAGTCAAATACGAAAGCTTCGTTTGAAAATAAAGGAGAAGTAAAGAACGAGGAAAGAACTAAGCTCAGAAATATAATGGGTAGATCGCCGGTTGGGTTAACTAATTCAATCGGCATACTGGGTTTACTGTATCATCAGATAAATGTTTAGACGGTTCGTGCGAACAATTTCACTGAGGACTTACCAGCTTGGTGTATTCCGGAACGTTTATTGTTGGTTGTTGTCGGGGGTCGAGTCCACCATCGTATCCCGCCATAACCTACATTGTAAACTAGTATCAAGGAAACTGAATATTGAAGTCAAGGTTCTGATATTCTATATTTCGACATTTATTATGTCATCTTCTACAACGCGCTCCTCACTTGAGATTCAGGATACCAGTATGGGAACCATGACTTCACTATTCAGATAGCAAGCGTCAGATCCGACATTCATTGTTCAGCCGTCGTCCATAAAAGAATTTTCGCGTCAATAATCGAAAGATCTATTTCGTATGACAGTTAGCACCAATTCCAAATGTGTATGAAATAATAAGATAATAGGATATAAGACAACAGATTTATTTTACGAGTCAACAATAACTATTCAGAGGTATGAATAAATTCTGGCCTCGAGAGTAGATATATATACTAGCCTCCAACAGGAGTGCGCAGTCATAGACAGTCTTTGTCATAGGTCCACAGTGGTCCAAGGTAAATTCCCAGGGAATGCACCCAGTATAGGGCACCAGACCGTAAGTCGGTTTCAAACCTACTATACCACACAGCGAGGCTGGAACCCTAATAGAGCCACCCTGATCCGCCCCAGTAGCCATATCCACATCTCCATTGGCAACCTGGAAATAAACGGTCAGTCTTAGTCCATCACCTGAATTACGTCCTATATTGATACTTTGAAGGCTTCTGTAGGAGGCCATTCTTCATCCCCTCGATACATAACTTTGCAGCAAGCTCTTCTTGTACATACATCAGAGTGATATGCCGCATTTCGTCTTTTTAGTAGGTCTGTATTGCATTATCCGAAATTCAGTGGTCAACCTTAACGCTATCTGACCTGGGCTTTTTGGGACCTGTCCATGCCCAATTATTTTTCTTACCTCTTGAGCTAGGGAGCTGAAACTTACCACACTATACCCTTTGGTCAGGCGCTACCAGAAAATGTAAACAAAATCCAAGATGGCCGCTTTGATGACGTCACAGTGACGTCATTTTCAAAAACAGCATTTTGGGGTCGATTTTTCCCCGCCCGCCCAATTATTTTTCTTACCTCTTGAGCTAGGGAGCTGAAACTTACCACACTATACCCTTTGGTCAGGCGCTACCAGAAAATGTAAACAAAACCCAAGATGGCCGCTTTGATGACGTCACAGTGACGTCATTTTCAAAAACAGCATTTTGGGGTCGATTTTTCGGTCAGATATTTTTATTTTTTATTTATGCAATTTCTCCGCAAAAACTGCATGATAAATTAGTAAATATTAATGCGATGTGAAATAAAATAGTTTTTGTCCACTTTTCATCGCAGAAAAGCAGAAAATTGACGAAAACATTCTGGTACCCCACGTGGCCGCCATCTTGAATCTACCCATGATCTTTTCCTCGTGGGGTTATGCAAATAGGCTCAAAATGACCCCAATATGATAAACTATGATACCGTTTAGTGTGGGGGGGGGGGGACAAAAGGGCCACCCCAGGCCTGTAGGGTTAAGGCCTTTACCTTTGGCATAAACATAGGGTACCCGGTAGTTGGGTATATTATTAACACTTGTCCATGTATCAACCCCATTACCAGAACAGCGCTGCCAGAACTCGATCCACCAGTAGCATACTCCTTGCCGTGAGGGTTGACCAAGGGACCATACGAGTTGGTGTGCCCCATCCCAAGACTCAAATCTTCACAGGCGGCTTTTCCAATAATACGACCTCCTGTAGAGACAATTGTGCAGGTTCGAATACTTGCTTGTCCTATCATTTTTCATGCTATATATCAGTCATATATTAGTGTTGGGATATGTTCAACAATGACTGTCAAGTTAAGCGCAATTCCCCTGGCTGACGCAGGCCGCACAGCGCGGCAGTTAATTCGATTAACAATGGACTGGGCTGTAGGTAAAAAGGAACTAATTCACCGATTCAGCCTGTCGGGCAATGTTAGTAACCCCGAATGTATCGGGCTATGGGACAGGCTAGCCCCACGATTGGTTGATATTCAGATGAACTTCTGGTGGTTGAATATCGGTGAGTGAGTCCCAAATATTATCTGTAAATTTCACGCAAATCCTCAACGTAAATAACGTTCGCTGGCAATATTTACGACCAGTTAAATTCCAGTATTGTCTTCCACGCGAAACTAGTGAAATCGGGCACCCCCGGTCGGCATTGTTTCATTGAAATTGGTACTGGATAACACCATGGTTTCATACCGTCTAAGTCATCACTGCTCTATTGTGATGAAACATAATGTCCGGGAATTATTCGCCTGATGTCAGTAAAGTAGAGATCTTTTAATGAAATCCTGTCATTTAACATTGCGAGGTATAGGAAAAATAATTACTTCATTCTAACCTGTAACATACGTACACGGACAAAGGCAAACATTTTATTCAGAGATATGCAGCCCATATACGACGTATCATACTCTCTGAAAACTACTCTGTACAAAAAATACATAAAATGTGCACAACAAACATCATGCACAATGATGTGTATCTTTTATACACATTTTGTGTGCGCTTTTTACACGTCGATGTGTACTTTCTGCAGGGTTTGGATAACTCAGAATTGTGTATAAGAGGTACACAACACTGTGCATGATAAGTTTTGACAAACTGTTGTGTTCTTCCTTGACACAATTTAGCACTGTGATACAATGAGTGTTAAAATTATGTCTCCCTTGTTCCACTAGGGGCATATTGGTTTAGAGAACTTCCGGTAAGTACCAAAGGCCCTCACAATTAGTTTGAGTAATTAAATATCCTATATTTTAAGACTATTATCTTTATAATATACACGTATACAAGATCTATCGGTTCGTATAGAAAATTCAAACAGAATAGTTTTTCCAAACAGATACTCTGGAATAGTTTATCAATTTTAATATTATTCAAAATAATTGCGGGTGCGTTTGCCAAAAGTGAAACCGAGGCGACTACTTTTCGGAAGCAATTTTTCATATCTTATTAGTATATAAAAAACGAATAAAGCAATATTCGCCTCAGTGCGCATGCGCGATTGTAGCAATTTTGCGGCGTGCGCAGGTCTGTCTGCGCAGGTGTTCTGCGCAAGTGTTGACATGGTGGCGTCACTTCCGGTTTTTATGAGGCATGTAATCCTCCGCGGTGATGCGATCTGGCGGTGATGCGGTCTGCCTCCGCGGACAGAAATTAATCCCATGTCAACCAATTGACTTCCAATGTTAATGTATACGGGGAATGCCTAAAAAGAGAATGGGAATAGACGTTTTGGGACCGTGGTGGGTCCCTAGTGGACCTATTGGGTCGATTGAGGTGTCAAAGCGAAGCGCTCGTCCAGGGCCATCCAGTCATGGGCGGGTGCATGTAAATTGAGGATTTGTCCCCGAAAATATAAAAAGCGGAACGCGGACTTTACCCCCAAAATAGGGGAAAACTCCTATCAACCCTATCCCAAAGGGCTAATATCGGTCCCCGGGCATATCCGGGCCTGCCTATGAAGTCAACCGTGTGGGTGTATGTAAATTTAGGATTTGTCCTGAAAATATAAAAAGCGGGGCACGGACTTTACCCCTACAATAAGGGCCTGTATTATACAATATACGGAATATTGCCTGTATGGGATGGGGGGGGGGGGGGGGGTCATGTGGATTTTACTATGGGTTGTTTGGTCTTGTTTTTCACGTCTCACCATGTAGAATACGATGGAAAGGGTCCCGGAGCTAAGCGGTGAATTTTGTTTAAAAGTTCACGGAGGTCTGGATAGGCCCATAGGCCCATACTGGCTATGGGGGATAGGCCCATACTGGGGAATTCACACATGTTCACTGTGATATGGGTTGTTTGGTCTTGTTTTTCACGTCTCGCCACGAAAAACACGATGGGAGGAAAATCTCGAAGTTAAGTGGTGGAATTTTTTGAAAAGTTCAGGTACCGGGTAGGTCTGTATATAGGCCCATACTGGCTATGGGGAATAGGTCCATACTGGGAAATTCACATGTTCATGGTGATATGGGTTGTTTGGTGTTGTTTTTCACGTCTCGCCATGTAGAACACGATGGGAGGGGTCTCGAAGTTAAGCGGGGGAAAGTTCAGGTACCGGGTAGCTCTGTATATAGGCCCATATAGCCCCATACTGGCTATGGAGGATAGGTCCATACTGGGAAATTCACACATGTTCATCGCCGTATGAGTTATTTTGTCTTGTTTTTCACGTCTCACCATGTAGAACACGATGGGAAGGGAAGGGGTCTCGAAGTTAAGCGGTGAAAAGTTCAGGTACCGGGTAGGTCTGTATATAGGCCCATATAGCCCCATACTGGCTATGGAGGATAGGTCCATACTGGGAAATTCACACATGTTCATTGCCGTATGGGTTATTTGGTCCTGTTTTTCACGTCTCACCATGTAGAACACGATGGTAAGGGTCCCGGAGCTAAGCGGTGAATTTTTTCGAAAAATCCAGATAACGGGTAGGTCTGTATATAGGCCCATAGGCCTACCATCTTCACCACGTCAAGGTTTCTATTTGTGAGCCAAAGGCGAACCCTTGACCAACTTGCATAGCAAACCGCGTTCCGCCCACACTCCAGTTACGTGACCTAGAAAAACTGCGCTGATGGTAAAATACGTTTGGGCTTTACTTTCGCTGCTAAACTATTCGCTGATACCGAATGTAAAATATTTAATCCAAGCACGCATAACAATAAAATATTAATTGATAAACCAGTGAAATTTTATAGAAATCCATGCGTTTCAACCCAATTCAAGTCCTTCAGTGGAAAGGTGAGGTCGGATACACTGACATCGCGGACCGCCTTTAAAGTTTCGGTGTTTTCTAACTTTGCCTGGCTTGTTGGATGTTTAATGGAGATGAATTCGTTTATTTTCTCTTCAAATAGATTTTGTATTAAACTATGTTTCCTTATATTTATTAAAGTTCATGGTTGTTGAAAAGGTGCATGTTCTTCTGCCACTGGGTATCGCACAAGCTATGGGGTTTTCGAATCTGTTGTCACGGTCTCCATGGTCGCGGTGCTTAAGTGATCTGATTGGGCAATATGTGCAGGATGCCGCTGTGTGTCGTTGATCGCGATATATTGCCCAAGCGTACCAGGGGCTATATCTAGGATAGAGATGCCCCTGGTTTTAGCGAGGATGTAGGCCTACTGGCTCAGTGGATAGGTCCATACTGGGTGGACGTTTTTGGGTCTAGGTGAGCCCCTAATGGTCCCATGGTGTCGTATGAGGTCTTATTTTGAAGCTCTCGTAGAGGAGCACCCGACTCGACTAATGTATCGTCCGTTTTCAATATTCTGCGCATGCGCAGTCGGGTCGTAGTATAGGAAGCAGACATTTTGGGGGTGCATGGGGTTGTGTTTTGGGTAGAGATGGACCACTATTGTTCCAAATGGGTCGTGGTAGGTATCAAAGTGAAGCTTTTGTGCGGTAGAGTCAGAATGGCGTGTTTTTGATTGCAAGTCGTGTCAATCTGCGCATGCGCAGTTGGGTGTAGTAAGTAAATTGGGCATTTTGGGGGTGCGTGGAGGTGTGTTTGGGGTAGATGTAATGGTATTGTAGTCTATTATTAGACACTGTGGATGTTTCTCGAATAATAGAGGTGACCTAAGTTTTCTCGAAGGCTATTATAAATTGTATCTAGGTCCGACCATGCGGCAATGCTGTGTAGTCTATAAGCTTCTTGATTTGATCTCGAATGCCCCATAGGGTATAAATAGTGTATCATTCAGTGATCTTGGAGAAAATTCAATCTGGCTTTATGTGGGGGTTATACTGTGTTACTTTGCTGCGGACTGCTGGATTGTATACTTCTATGTATTGACTGTTGGCTGCTGCATTTGTTAACGGTTATTGGATATTACATTTACTGGGACTGTGGACAACTACGCTATTGAACTGTCGGAAATTGCACATTTACTGGGACTGTAAACAACTGAGCAGTGTTGGATTACCATTATGCAGAAGAGCGATTTGTGCGCGTCAACGGGGGCTGTAAAGTATACACCGGTATAGCATTGAACAGTGAGACTATATTCCACACATTTATTTGTTGTATTAACCTTACTCAATTTGTATATGATTTTAGTATTGTAAATAAATATTTGATTGTTAATCGTTGACTTCATAAAGCTTTCTGTTGCGTTTTTCTGTTATCGTAAATTTGACGTGAGATAGAGAGGGACCATCCTTGATCCGAATGTGTCGTGGGAGGTGTCATTTTGTAGCTCTCTGGCTGTAGACCCCGATTTGAGGGATACGAGCGTCTATTCCGTCATTCATAATTCAGCCGTCGTCCATTAAAGAATATCCGCGTCCATAATTCAAAGACCTATTCCATATCCATATAACAATATTAGCACCAAATTCAAAAAGACAATCATAGTATACATAAACATAGGCTAGTTTCCTGCAAAAAGAGAAGCAGTCAACAGTTTTCAGTGATGCCGACAAGACATCATGATGTTCCAAAAATATCAAATCCGTATCGCTGATCAGTATTCTTAATCCTTAATAATCGTTCTAAAGTCGTTATCTAGAGACTGATGTAACTCAGTTACCCTTTGATCGTGACTGTTCACATGAGCACCATGAGGATCTTGAGGTACATGGGTTCATACGGCCCCTAGCCCCGGGATAAGCGGAATTAGACACAAGTTACGAAACGTAACGCCATAGATCTTGCACGCTACGTTCGTATTTTGCTATCAGCATGCGACATGTATCGCCAAATTTGAGAAATATTGAGTGGAGGCGCTTGATGGAATAGCCCCGTTTTATACGTTTCTGCAACAATGTTATGTGACGTTGATTAAAACCGTCACATTTAACACAGGATCCAGCAAATGGTACTAGGCGAGATATGTATACGCCATATGAAGGTCCCACTGGAATGTTACTGTCCAGAAAGGGATAGTTTACGATGTCGAAATTGTAATCTTCTCTTTTGTCATAAAGTCGACGACAGAGAAAGCCCGCTTCATTTCTGTAGAGATATAGATCTAAATATGATGTGACTGTAGGGCTATCTGTACTTTCCTTCAAATCCAGTGAAGGTGGATATATATCCTTCACTGCGTCTGTGATGCCCACAACATCTGTGACGTCATCGGTGACGTCATCAGTACGAGTAGTAGCTAAAGTGGGCATTTTGGGGAAGTGAAGGAAGGTATTTGGTGTAGAGATGGACCACTATTGGTTCGAATGCGTCGTGTGGGGTGTCATTTTGTAGCTCTCGGGGTGTAGACCCCGATTTGAGGGATGTCCACAGCATCTGCGACGTCACCGGCGACGCTTTCAGTACGAGTAGTACCGAAAGTGGGCATTTTGGGGAAATGAAGGAAAGTATTTGGTGTAGAAATGAACCATCCTTGGTCCGAATGTGTCGTGTGGGGTGTCATCTTGTAGTTCTCGTGGTGCAGACCACGATTTGAGGGATGTTCGCGTCATCTGTGACCTCATTGGTGAAATCATCAGTAGGAGTAGTAGCCAAAGTGGGCATTTTGGGGCAGTGAAGGAAGGTATTTGGTGTAGAGATGGACCATCCTTGGTCTGAATGTGGGGTGTAACATACGCTTCAACGCCCTGGTGAATTAGCCCTGAAGCTCTGATTTTCTATGTCACACATGCGCGCCTATACGTAGCTCTACGTGTGTAGTCCGTGATACGTACTATTCTGATTGGTTAGTCCAAAACGAGAGTAACAACAACAACAACATCAAAGATTACAGGTCAATCCTTTACTATCCGCTCCATCACAGCACACCCACGCTAGGGGAACCGCTATTGGTGTGTTTGCAATTCACCTATGCTATTGCCGTGTATTCAGAAGTTCATTGCTGTCATCTCAGAATGATGAGGGACACGAGCTAATCCCTGTATGTACAGACACCACCACACACCACTATTACCACCACCACTCACCAGTTCTACCACCACCACACGCTAGCTACCACACACCACCACCACCGGACGTTGGCGGGAGTCAACGCCCGGTGGTGATGGTTGCTCCTATGTGACAGCGCTCTTGGAGCTCAAAGCTTGTGGAGCTCAGAGCTCGGAAGTGACGTCATCGCACGCATGTGCGCGTACCTGTGGTGCACATTTCCCCTGTAGGGTACAGAGTACATAAAGTGTGTGTGTGTGTGTGTGTGTGTGTGTGTGTGTGTGTGTGTGTCTCACCGGGTACCATGTCGAGCTCGTGTACGTTATCTCAGAAAAGTTTCTCTCATCGCGACGATATGACCACTATGGGTATGTTTACAACTCTCGTATGTTCTTGTCCGCATATCAGACGCATTGTTGGCTGTTCTTGTCCAATGCTTTTGGCATTTGGTGTCTATGTCTTCCTTCCTATTTATCCACAGAATAAAAATTAAAATATCAAACACAATGATTTTTATTCTAAGCACCGTAATATTAGGTACTGTTCTTGTCCAATGCTATGTCTTGACCGCTTCTCTCTTGCAGGAAACAAGCCTATGTTTATGTATACTATGATTGTCTTTTTGAATTTGGTGCTAATACTGTTATATGGACTATGGAATAGGTCTTTGGATTATGGACGCGGATATTCTCTAATGGACGACGGCTGAATTATGGATGACGGACTAGACGCTTGTAATTACTTCCTATTTATCCACAGAATAAAAATTAAAATATCAAACACAATGTTTTTTATTCTAAGCACCGTAATATTAGGTACTGTTCTTGTCCAATGCTTTTAGCATTTGGTGTCTATGTCTTCCTTCCTATTTATCCACAGAATAAAAATTAAAATATCAAACACCATGTTTTTTATTCTAAGCACCGTAATATTAGGTACCTGTTTTTACAGTACAGACTTCAACAATCAGCATGTGAACATATATAGAATATGCGCCATATTACGGTATCCGTCAGTGCATGGGTGAATGCGTTCATTCGATGAGGTGGTTAATCAGTTTAGCCACAAAAAACGTGACATTGGTCACTCTACCCACCGGCCAATTTTCGTTGGGGCGTTGTTGCCAGGCCCATTCTGAGGGATGCACGGCCGGCAGCTGCTCTAGCATCGTCTCCAGGGGCGCACGATTGGTGCTGGTGAACAGCCGATCAAATACCATGATGTTGGCACTGCAATAGACATACCGAGGTTTCACTGTCTCCGTATGCTCCAGCACATAGCCAAAAGCGACATTTAATTTGACGGCCGTAGCTTGGACATTGAAGGTGGCTTCCACGTAGCTGCGTAGACGGGCGAGGTCCACTTTATCTTCCAGAAAATGTTCGATGTCGTCAGGCGTATGACTGGGAACAGTAATGCTAGAGACTGGCTGGATATCTAGGCTCTTCTGGACTGTGGGTATAGGCGGGCTCTCCGTGATCGCATCACCAGTGGCATTCGTGTCTCCGGGCTCATCTTCACTGGGTCTGACCTTCCTGGGCGCCTCTTTAGTGGAAAGTTGTCGCCCAAACCGTAGAGACGGCGTATGAATCAAACGTTGGTGCTGTCTTAACTGACTGGGTCGTTTGGAGAGTGGACCACAATCGTTACATTATTCCGTGGCGACCACGTGGAATGAGCGTTCGTGGCGCAGTAAATGATCCTCCCGATTGAATGACCGTGCGCAGGTTATACACGTATACCGTGCATCTTTGTAGGTGGAGGCCTCGTGGCGTCGTAATTTATCTAGACGAGTGAACTGCTTCTGGCAAGTTGTGCAAGAGAACATATCGGCTGTGGATCTGGAAATGATGAATGCCGTAAAAATTCTGGCTTTTGTAGGCCAAGATAGGAGTACCCAGATGTTCCACAGTGCCCGGATGTAAGATGAGTACCCGGATGTAAAACCACAATCCCCTGATCTAAAACCACAGTCTCCGGATGTAAACCATGGAAAAACCCGGATGTAAGATGAGGTCCCGGATGTAAAACATGGAAAACCCCGGATGGTAGATGAGGCCCCGGATGTAAATGCACAGTCCCATCTATGATACCATATCTATGCTGTATTATACCATATCTGTGCTACATTATACAATATCTGTCCTGTATTATACAATAACTGTCCAGTATTATACCAAATCTGTGCTGTATTATACCATATCTGTGCTATATTATACCATATGTCCTGTACTGGTCAACGCCCGGCGGTGGTGGTAGTTCCCGTGGGGCGGTGCTCGGCGATTTTACATCCGGGACCTTGTCAACATTCGGGTTTCCCAGTGGTTTTTTCTCGTCGTTCCTCCGTCTTCCATCCGGATACTGTGGTTTTACATCCGGTCCTCATCTTACATCCGAGATTTTCCATGTTTACTGCCACGTGACCGGAACCAGAAGTTGTCACAAGACAGGTGGCGCCCCCTGTCGGATGTAGTAGTACGTCAATATCGGGACGCCACCTGTCTTGTGACAACATCCGGGTTTCCCATTGGGTTTTTCCCGTCTTTCCTCCGTCTTCCATTAGGGTACTGTGGTTTTACATTCGGGTCCTCGTCTTACATCCGGGTTTATCATGTTTACTGTCACGTGACCGGAAACGAAAGTTGTGAAAAGACAGATGTCCCCCTGTCAGATGTAGTAGTAGGTCAATATCGGGACCCACCTGTCTTGTGACAACTTCCGGTTCCGGTCACGTGACAGTAAACATGGAAAAACCCGGATGTAAGATGAGGATCCGGATGTAAAACCACAGTACCCGGATGGAGGACGGAGGAACGCCGGGAAAACCCACTGGGAAACCCGAATGTTGACAAGGTCCCGGATGTAAAATCGTCGAGCTCCGCCCCACGGGAACTACCACCACCACCGGGCGTTGACCAATACAGGACATGTGGTATAATATAGCACAGATATGGCATAATACAGCACAGATTTGGTATAATACTGGACAGATATTGTATAATACAGGACAAATATTGTATAATACCGCACAGATATGGTATAATACAGCACAGATATGGTATAATAGATAGGACTGTGGATTTACATCCCGGGTCTCCTCTACCATCCGGGTTTTCCCACGACGAGGATCCGGATGTAAAACCACAGTACCCGGATGGAGGACGGAGGAACGCCGGGAAAACCCACTGGGAAACCCGAATGTTGACAAGGTCCCGGATGTAAAATCGCCGAGCTCCGCCCCACGGGAACTACCACCACCGCCGGGCGTTGACCAGTACAGGACATATGGTATAATATAGCACAGATATGGTATAATACAGCACAGATTTGGTATAATACTGGGCAGTTATTGTATAATACAGGACAGATATTGTATAATGCAGCACAGTATGGTATAATACAGCACAGATATGGTATAATAGATAGGACTGCGGATTTACATCCGGGGTCTCCTCTACCATCCGGGTATTCCCATGTTTTACATCCGGGACCTCATCTTACATCCGGGTTTTTCCATGTTTTACATCCGGGGACTGTGGTTTTACATCCGGGGACTCTGGTTTTAAATCCGGGTACTCATCTTACATCCGGGCACTGTGGAACATCCGGGTACTCTTATGTTGGCCTACAAAAGCCAGAATTTTTACGGCATTCATCATTTCCAGATCCACAGCCGATATGTTCTCTTGCACAACTTGCCAGAAGCAGTTCACTCGTCTAGATAATTTACGACGCCAAGAGGCCTCCACCCACAACGATGCACGGTATACTTGTATAACCTGCGTACGGTCATTCAATCGGGAGGATCATTTACTGCGACACGAACGCTCATTCCACGAGGTGGCGGCGGAACAATGTAACAATTGTGGTCAATTCTTCAAAAGACCCAGTCAGTTGAGACAGCACCAACGTTTGATTCATACCCCGTCTCTGCGGTGTGGGCGACAACTTCCCACTAGAGGGACCCAGGAGGGTCAGACCCAGTGAAGATGAGCCCGGAGAGACGAACGCCACTGGTGATGCGATCACGCAGAGCCCGCCTATACCCACAGTTCAGAAGAGCCTAGATATCCAGCCTGTCTCTAGCATTACTGTTCCCAGCCATACGCCTGACGACATCGGACATTTTCTGCAAGATGCAGTGGATGTTCCCAGCGATCTGTTACACGAAGACCATCCAGTGAGTGACATCTATCGGCGCCATTGGCCCATGATACGGCACTGTTTCCACCGTCATCGCCCTATTCAAGATATCTACAATTTCCGACTGACCGACCTCGTCCGTCTACGTAGCTACGTGGAAGCCATCTTCAATGACCAAGCTACGGCCTTCAAATTAAATGTCGCTTTTGGCTATGTGCTGGAGCATACGGAGACAGAGAAACCTCGGTATGTCTATTGCAGTCCCAACATCAGGGTATTTGACCAGCCGTTCACCATCACCAATCGTGCGTCCCTGGAGAGATGTTAGAGCAGCTGCAGACCGTGCATCCCTCAGAATGGGCCTGGCAACAACGCCCCAACGAAAATTGGCAGGTGGATAGTGACCAATGTCACGTTTTTTGTGGCTAAACTGATTAACCACCTCATCGAATGAACGCATTCACCCATGCACTGAGGGTACCGTAATATGGCGCATATTCTATATATGTTCACATGCTGATTATTGAAGTCTGCACTGTAAAAACAGGTACCTAATATTACGGTGCTTAGAACAAAAAAACATGGTGTTTGATATTTTAATTTTTATTCTGTGGATAAATAGGAAGGAAGACATAGACACCAAATGCCAAAAGCATTGGACAAGAACAGCCAACAATGCGTCTGATATGCGGACAAGAGCATACGAGAGTTGTAAACATACCCACAGTGGCTCCCCTAGCTTGGGTGTGTTGTGATGAAGGGGATAATAGAATGTGTAATACGCAATGTTCCTGTTGTTCTTGTTGTTGTTCTTGTTGTTGATGTCTCTTGGTTGTGTTTATATTGAATGTGTCGTACCATATCGTCGCGATGAGAGAAACTTTTTTGAGATAACGTACACGAGCTCGACATGGTACCCGGTCAGACACACACACAAACACACACACATACATCCTCCCACCTACAAACACACACACACACACACTTTATGTACTCGGTACCCTACAGGGCAATGCGCACCACAGGTACGCGCACATGCGTGCGATGACGCCACCTCCGAGCTCTGAGCTCCACAAGCTTTGAGCTCCAAGAGATCCGTTCCAAGAGCTCTGCCACATAGGCGCTACCACCGCCACCGGGCGTTGACGGGCGTCAACGCCCGGTGGTGGTGATGGTGGTGGTGGTGTGTGGTGGTAGTAGAACTGGTGTGTGGTGGTGGTAATAGTGGTGTGTGGTGGTGTCTGTACATACAGGGATTAACTCGTGTCCCTCATCATTCTGAAATGCCAGCAATGAACTTCTGAATACACGAACGATAGCATAAGTGAATTGCAAACACACCAATAGCGATTCCCCTAGCGTGATTGTGCTGTGATGGAGGGATAATAAAGGATTGGCCTGTAATCCTTGATGTTGTTGTTGTTGCTCTGTTTTTGGACTAACCAATCAGAATAGTACGTATCACGGACTAAGTCCGTAGAGCTACGTCTAGGCGCGCATGTGAGACATAGAAAATCAGAGCTTCAGGGCTAATTCACCAGGGCGTTGAAGCGTATGTTACAACACAGCAGAGATATGGTATAATACAGCACAGATATGGTATAATACAGGACAGATATTGTATAATACAGCACGGATATTGTATAATACAGCACTGATATGGTATAATACAGGACAGATATTGTATAATACAGGACAGATACTGTATAATACAGCGCAGATAAGGTATAATACAGGACAGATATTGCAAAAACAGACAGATATGTTGTAATACAGCACAAATATGGTATAATGCGGGAGAGATATGGTATAATTTAGCCCAAATATTGTATAATACAGAACATATATGGTACAATACAGGACAGATACGGTATAATACAGCAAAGATTCGGTATAACACAGGAGAGTTACAGTATAGTACAGCACAGTTTTGGTATAAAACAGAACATATATTGAATAATACAGGACAAATATGGTACAATGCAGGACAGATATTGTATAACACAGGACATATTGTACAATACAGGACACATATGGTATACAACAGTACAGATATTGTATAGTACATAACAAATATTGTAAACACAGGACAGACATGGTATAATACATAACAGATATGGTATAACGCAGGACAGATATGGTATAATACAGGACAGTTTGGTACAGATTTGGTACAATACAGAACATATATTATATAATACAGGACATATCGTACAATACAGGGCAGATATTGTATAACACAGGACAGATATGGTATAATACAGGACAGATACTGTATAATACAGCACAGATTTGGTATAATACAGCACATATTTGATATAATACAGAACAGATATGGTATAATACAGCACAGATTTGGTATAATGCAGGACAGATATAGTATAATACAGCACAGATATGGTATAATGCAGCACAGATATTGTATAATACAGCACCGATATTGTAAAATACAGCACTGATATGGTATAATACAGGACAGATATTGTATAATACAGGACAGATACTGTATAATACAGCTCAGATAGGGTATAATACAGGACATATTGCAAACACAGGACAGATATGGTATAATACAGCACAGATTTGGTATAATGCAGGACAGATATGGTATAATACAGCAAAGATATGGTATAATGCACACACCACATGACGCATTCGCACCAAGGATGGTCCATCTCTACACCAAATACCTTCCTTCATTTCCCCAATATGCCCACTTTCGCTATTACTCTACTGATGACGTCACCGATGACGTCACCGATGTTGTGGAAATCCCTCAAATCGGGGTCTACACCCCGAGAGCTACAAAATCGCACCTCCTGCGACACATTCGGACCAAGGATGGTCCCTCTCTACCCCAAACGTCCAGACACCCCCAAAATGCCCGCTTTACTTACTACACCCAACTGCGCATGCGCAGATTGACGCGACTTGAATTAGAAACACACCATTCTGACTCTAACCCACAAAAGCTGCACTTTGATACCTCCCAAGACCCATTTGGACCAATAGTCGTCCATCTCTACCCCAAACGCACCCTCACGCACCCCCAAAATGCCTGCTTTCTATACTACGACCAGACTGCGCATGCGCAGAATATTGAAAACGGACGACGGATTAGTCCAGTCGGGTTTTTCTCCACGAGAGCTTCAAGATAAGACCTCATACGACACCACGGGACCATTAGGGGCTCATCTAGGCCCCAAAACGTCCACCCAGCCCACTGTCCACTGAGCCAGTAGGCCTATGGGCCTATATACAGACCTACCCGGTACCTAGACTTTTCGAAGAATTTCACCGCTTAACATCGAGACCCCTCCCATAGTGTTCTACATGGTGAGACGTGAAAAGCAAGACCAAACAACCTATACGGCAATGAACATGTGTGCATTTCCCAGTATGGGCCTATGGGCCTACACAGACCTCCGTGAACTTTTCAAAAAATTTCACCGCTTAGCTCCGGGACCCTTCCCATCGTCTTCTACATGGTCAGACGTGAAAAACAAGACCGAACAACCCATATCACAATGAACATGTGCGAATTTCTCAGTATGGACCTATCCCCCATAGCCAGTACCTGAACTTTTCAAAAAAAATTCACCGCTTAACTTCGAGACCCCTCCCATCGTATTTTTCGTGGCGAGACGTGAAAAACAAGACCAAACAACCCATGTCACAATGAACATGTGTGAATTTCCCAGTATGGACCTATCCCCCATAGCCAGTATGGGCTTATGGGCCTATCCAGACCTCCGTGAGCTTTTAAAAAAATTTCACCGCTTACCTCCGGGACCCTCCCCATCGTGTTCTACATGGTGAGACGTGAGAAACAACACCAAACAACCCATATCAGAATGAACATGTGTGAATTTCTCAGTATCAATCTATTCCCCATAGCCAGTATGGGCCTATATGGGCCTATATACAGTCCTCCGTGAACTTTTCAAAAAAATTCACCGCTTAGCTCCGGGACCCTTCCCGTCGTGTTTTTTGTGGCGAGACGTGAAAAACAAGACCAAACAACCCATAGTAAAACCCACAAAAAAATGACCACCCCCAATACCCCATACAGGCATTTTCCCGTATATTGTATAATACAGGCCCCTGTTGTAGGGGTAAAGTCCGTGTTCCGCTTTTTATATTTTCGTCTATACGTCTATTCTCGTACTCTTTTTAGGCATTCCCCGTATACATTAACAATGGAAGTTACTTGGTTGACATGGGAATACTTTCTGTCCGCGGAGGCAGACCGCATCACCGCCGGGTGCATGCCCCATAGAAACGGGAAATGACGCCACCATGGCAACCACTTGCGCAGAAGACCTGCGCAGACAGACCTGCGCATGCCGCAAAATTGCCACAATCGCGCATGCGCACTAAAGCGAATATTGTTTTATCCGTGTTTTATATACTACTTACCTCCAACCTTAAAGAGCGGCAATTGTTCAGGGGGAGATCATAAACTTCCTGGAAAGGGCTATAGCATACCTGCGTCTAGAATCCTGGTGACGATGGTGGCGTCAAATTCTGGAACATATCCCTCCAATACCTTACTGCCATTCATCATGGGGACACCAGCCACGGCCGTGTTATCTTTGAAAGCAATGGTTTTACCCCACAGTTTTCCCGACTCGGCCCCCTTGATATCACACTTGTAATACCTGCACAATGCAAAGAGAATTGCGACTCTTTCCTTTGAAGTTTAACAACAACATTTCTGAAGCATAGATGATTTCTGAGCTATAATGCACGTCGGATACGACGGGCCCGCTTCCAAAAGCTAGTATCTTTCCCCAGAAGCGTTCAACAGTTTGCAATTCTGTATAACCAGTATTCTTTATTCAGATAATCAGAGTGATATCCAAGTCGTTTGTCACAGAATAAATGTTCTGCGTGAGGCTTCGATTGTACGTGTTCAGACCATGAATATACCAAAACACTCTTCGAACGGCATATAACCCGGCGTTGAGCAGAATTGAGCACGGGTTTTAGAATGTAGCCCAAGATATCATGTAAATCACGGTTGTATTTTCATCAATGTTATTCCATTTTCCACAGAAGTTTAAATTCAGAATCTCAGGTATGCCTGGACAAATGGATGGATTGTGTCAAGTCATTGGTAACTCACCACGCATTGTGAGTGTTTTCTTGCGGGCCAGGTCGATAGCCCGGTGTCCTGGGATATTTCACTGGAGTGGTGATTTCTACCATCTCGTGAATTCTCTGGAAAGACGACATCGCTCTTTGGATATACCCTACAGTAACGGATACAAAGAAGCAAATGAGTCATTGATAGGTTAACCGATGTTAACCATATCAGGCTTTGGGGGGGGGGGAGCACTAAGCTTTCTACGCTATCTCCGGAACGATACTCCCTGACTTAAAATTTTATCATATTGGGGTCATTTTGAGCCCATTTGCATAACCTAAATTCAAGATGGCGGTCGCGTGGGGTACCAGAAAATTGATGTTTTCGTCATTTTTCTTCAATATTTTTGCTTTTACGCAATGAAAAGTGGGCAAACTATTTTATTTCGCATCACATTTATATTTACTAATTTATCATGCCGTTTTCGCGAGAAATTGTGTAAATAAAAAATTCGAAAACTCTGACCGAAAAATCGACCAAAAAATACCGTTTTGAGGTCATCAAAGCGGACATCTCGGATTTTTTACATTTTCTGGTAGAGCTTGACACAAGGTTGTAGTGTGGTAAGTTTCAGCCCCATAGCTCAAGGGATAAGTAAAATAATTAGGGGGAGAGCGCATTTTTAAAAAACGGGCGTGCGCAGGGCTCTCTGCGCAGGTGTTCTGCGCAAGTGGTTGCCATGGTGACGTCACTTCCGGTTTGTATGGGGCATGTATTCCTCCGCGGTGATGCGTTCTGGCGGTGATGCGGTCGTGGGGAGAAGCTTCCGCGGACAGAATGTAGTCCCATATACGTGGGTTTTCGTGAGAATCATCGGCAATCTTCAGGGGCGAGAGGGACCCCTATTGGACCGATTGAGTCGAGTGAGCTGTCAAAGTGAAGCGCTCCTCCAGGGCCATCAAGTCCTGGGTGGGTGCATGTAAATTGAGCATGTGTCCCGTAATATAAAAAGCGGAACACGGACTTTACCCCTAAAATAGGGGAAAACCCCTATCAATACTATCCAAAAGGGCTAATATCGGTCCCCGGGCTTATTGGGGCCTGCTTATCAAGTCAATCGAGTGGGTGCATGCAAAATGAGGATTTGTCCCCGAAAATATAAAAAGCGGAACATGGACTTTACCCCTAAAACGGCTCACCAAGAAGAACACGATGGGAGGGGTCCCGCAGTTAAGCGGTGAAATTTTTCGAAAAACTCACGGAGGTCTGGATAGGCCCATAGGCCCATACTGGCTATGGGGTATAGCTCCATACTGGGCAATTCACAAATGTTCATTGCGGTATGGGTTGTATGGTCTTGTTTTTCACGTCTCGCCACGAAAAACACGATGAGCGCGGTCCCGAAGTTGAGCGTTGAAATTTTCCCGAAAAGTTCAAGGAGGTCTGGACAGGCCCATACAGGCTATGGCGGATAGGTCCATACTGGGAAATTCACACATGTTCATTTCGGTGTGGGTTGTTTGCTTTTGTTTTTCATGCCTCGGAGGTCTGGATGGGCTCATAGGCCCATACTGGCTATGGGGGATAGGTCCATACTGGGAAATTCACACACGTTCATTGCGGTATGGGTTGTTTGGTCTTGTTTTTCACGTCTCACCACGTAGAACACGATTGGAGGGGTCCCGAAGTTAAGCGGTGAAAATTTTCGAAAAGTTCACAGAGGTCTAGATAGGCCCATAGGCCCATACTGGCTATGGAGGATAGGTCCATACTGGGAAATTCACACATGTTCATTACGGTATGGCTTGTTTGATCTTGTTTTTCACGTCTCACCACGTAGAACACGATGGGAAGAGTCCCGTAGTTAAGCGGTGAAATTTTTGGAAAAGTTCACGGAGGTCTGGATAGGCCCATAGGCCCATACTGGCTATTGGGCTAATATCGGTTCCCCGGGCTTTTCGGGATCTGCCTATCAAGTCATGGATGGGTGCATGTAAAATTAGGATACTCATCTTACATTCGGGTTTCCCAGTTGTTTTTTTTCCATGCTATGCATCCGGGAACCCTGTTTTTACATCCGGGTACACATCTGACATCCGGGTATTCATCTGATACTGCGCAGGTCACGTGGTTTGGTGGGACTGCGCAAGTCTGACGTCACTTCCTGTTTCAGAATGACCAAAAACTACATCCGAACACAGAAGAGTTTCAATTTTTCTTTAGACCTTAAACGTATGCGTGGATGACTTGTACTAGAACATCAGGGACCTGGATAGGCCCATAGGCCCATACTGGCTATGGGGTATAGCTCCATACTGGGCAATTCACAAATGTTCATTGCGGTATGGGTTGTATGGTCTTGTTTTTCACGTCTCGCCACGAAAAACACGATGAGCGCGGTCCCGAAGTTGAGCGTTGAAATTTTCCCGAAAAGTTCAAGGAGGTCTGGACAGGCCCATACAGGCTATGGCGGATAGGTCCATACTGGGAAATTCACACATGTTCATTTCGGTGTGGGTTGTTTGCTTTTGTTTTTCATGTCTCGGAGGTCTGGATGGGCTCATAGGCCCATACTGGCTATGGGGGATAGGTCCATACTGGGAAATTCACACACGTTCATTGCGGTATGGGTTGTTTGGTCTTGTTTTTCACGTCTCACCACGTAGAACACGATTGGAGGGGTCCCGAAGTTAAGCGGTGAAAATTTTCGAAAAGTTCACAGAGGTCTAGATAGGCCCATAGGCCCATACTGGCTATGGAGGATAGGTCCATACTGGGAAATTCACACATGTTCATTACGGTATGGGACCTCTTCAATATCCGGGTTTCAGCATCCGAGATTTTGCATCCGGGTTTTTCCCCCGTCCCGCTCTGCGCGGGTTATCCGGCCGCACGCCTGCGCGGGTCAATTTCGGGTCAAAACGTCAAAGGTTACATCCAGGTCAAAAGGTCAAAGGTCCCCTTCCGGCAATGTCCAGCCCCCTCCGAGCCAATCAATAGATAGCCTATATCCGCCCCCGCCCGGAAGCACCCATAGAATGCACAGGGTCCCCGACAACATCGCCAGCACTATGCCCATGTTAAATGGCCAGTGGGGAACCTTCAGTTTTCCCCAGAACCATATTGGCACGAAAATATACATGAAACCATGGAACTTATAGTAATAAACTTAACCCTACCTGGCCTGGAAGGGGGGGGGCGGAAAGTGCCCCCCCAGTGAACTTTTCTCTGCTGCTCCGAAACGACAAAACCGAGGAGGCTGAAACTTGGTGACTTTAAAGCTTATCTTATTGGCGTCATTTTGAGCCTAATTTCATATACCCTCGGGCAGAGGATCATAGGCAAATTCAAAATGGCGGCCATGTGGTATCCGCGAAAGTCGTGTTTTCAATCTTTTCGCTCCATTTCTTCACATTTTTCTTGCGTAAAAGGCCTTGAAAGTATTTTATTTATGCAAAACTGATTATTCTATATTTTATTTGATTTTTGTCGAGAGAAAAATCAAAAAAATGAAAATTTCGAAAAATCGACCCCCCAAAAAATGGCTTCCGAGGAGATGACGTCACTGTGACGTCATCATGGCGGCCATCTTGGATTTTTTTACATTTCCCGGTAGAGCTTTAATCCAAGATACTGTGTGGTAAGTTTCAGCGCTCTAGCCTTATTGGTAGAGAAAATATATAGTGGGGGGCACTTTCCGCCCCAATCCCCCCCCGGCTGCGATACACCCCAAATCGCCCAGGCCAGATAGGGTTAATCTATATGTGTTGGACGTGTCTCCACCCGCCGTCTTCCTGGTCTTTAAATGCACCTCGAACCTCTATACATTTTTCACTCGACCTGTTGCTGTTGCAACTTGCCATCTTCCTTCTTCGTCAAAATGTTTGTGCTGGAATGCCCGCTCTTAACCTAGACTTGGTCTGTGGGGTCATTTCATTGGTTCTCTATTTTACTGCAGTGCTCTTGATTTGTTTTCTGGACATTCATGAGTTACATTTGGCCCCATTTTAGGCAACTGAATGGATACTTTCTCAGCCCATTCTTATTCAAGAGGTACCGGTCTTGCATGAGGAGGTCTGTGTGCAGTCGACCCGTGAGATCCACCGAGGCGCCGTTCGCGGTGAAAGCCTTCCGTTTGTTATATCCCTCATTCTTCGCCGTGACAATGTGCTCGGATGAGTCCCGGTAGAATAAAGCGGCTGTCAGCGGGGATTTTTTAGCCTCTCGTCCATACGACAACAGCGTCTCGATGTAGGCTCGATAGGGGTACGTGTTGGTCGAGTCACTGATGAGTTTGTCGCTGAGAAAAATATCCACCTGTTGAAACATAGAGTGCAGTCAGAGATTCGTCGGGCCTACCGTTGCAGAGTCGATGATTCTGGAGCCACCCCCATTGACGATCTTGGCTTTCACATACAAGTACGTATGGGCTAAAACCACATAGGCCGTATCCGCATTACTGATGGTGAACTCGATGGGCCCTGTTTCGTTGATGCTGGAGAGCGAGAGATGCTCCAACCATAATCCTTGCTCGGCACTGGTCTGCGTGGGCGGGACGAGTCCACAAATCAAATTCGCTGTTGGTGGAGGGGCAGGACATGTTTAAGAAAATTAAAGACACGGAATTAAGGAAAAGATATCCTAGGTCTTCGATGTGTGCTGTCTCTGGGTCGGTCGTCGACTGGGGCATGGTCTCGGTGATGCAGGTATTTTATTCCGTAAGGTGTGTTGTGCTTTGGCCAGCAAAACACCTCCTGCTTCTTTAGCTCGGCGTTTCAGTGCTTCTGTGGGTGCCGTACCACCCAAGACATCACCGGCAACTTGCAGTCCACTGCGTACCGCTTGTTTGCCGATCGTGTTTACCCCACGCGTCACCAAGGGTAGGAACGTTTTGACGATGCTCCCCAGTATGTTCCCCAGCCCATGTCCTCGTTGCAAGCGTGTACCTGCAAAGACCGGAAGGCCACCCCCGGCCTGTTGGGCATAATAGTCCATAAAGCTGCGTGCATCGCACTCGTAAGGTACTTTCATTATACAAAGTTGGGAGAACGTGCTTGTCGGAAATGAAGTGTCAGCACCACTTTTCCTCGTTCGAATGCGACCGGTCGTTATATCTACCGTGATAGTGTTGATGTCAGTTTGTCACACCGGTAGATAGAGCATGTGGTTGAACCTATGGGTGACTTGAGCCCCACACTTCTTTTTAATGGGGACCACCCGTAACAGAGGCGTGTTGACATCGCCCACAATGTGGTTGTCGACCGCGTTCAAGTAGACGTACAGTCCGTACAACCCACCTTCATACCCATCGGTATCTGGTCATGGTCCTCGGATGGACCCGTGTAGGTCGGGTGAGCGAGACCCAGCATTTGCTGTAGGATAGGACTGAGTACGACACTCACGATGACGGTGAGTGAGTGAGTGAGGGAATAGAATTTAACGTCGCTTTCAACAATATTTCAGCTATATCACGACGAATCAACTAAACACCACCCAGCCCAGTTGTGTTCCTGCTACTTCAAAGAAGAAATCTTTGAAGCAGCATGGAACTGGACACCCTCCATCCACCCTATAAAACACTGAGGACAGCCCACAAGACACAGACGGGACGCTTACATGGTGCAATAAAGAAAAGTGATATTACAGTGCTAGACATCACATTATCAAGTTCCTTTTGCGTCTCAGCAAAATGCATTGAAGCAACAGGAACCTGAACCCACCCAACCACCCACCACGATGACGGTGAGAAGGATATGTGCCTTGTCGATGTGTGTGTTGTAATCGAATTCCACGTCATTCTTGAAGGGATAGGTTTTCACAGGTTCTGAAGTATTCGTGACCTCCCATAGAGACTTATATTGCAACAGTCTTGTCAGCCCCTGCATGAACTCCTTGGGCGTATCGTATTGGCCTTCGCGAAGGGTGAGTCGAGTGTCTTTTCCTTCGTAGGTCACCTCGTACGACACCTCGTTGGCTCGCACGTTGTACCACGAGTAAGGGTATTGGATATCCACGAGTCCACATTCCCAGAGTCCAGGTAATTGGTTGCGGTTGCGGTTGCGGTAACTGGGTCACGCACTTGGCCAAGGGGTTGTCAGGAAACACATCGAGCGAACTGTTACTGGGTAGAGTGAGGTAAAACATGGCAACTGAGGTTTCCTGCTGCTGCTGTTGGTTTGAATAGTTGTCTCAGGCCTTGGGCGGTTGTACCCGGCGTCGTGTTCGTCGCAGTGACTTGCTACGTGCCATAGATCTCGAATAGGGGTGAAAAGAATGTGCCCGACGTTGTGGTGTTTTGGGGGGTGACTCCGGTTCCCACTCATCTTCCTAAGTATGTGGGAGTCGCGTCTGTCGTTGTGCGTGCACCGGCGATTGCTGGATCCGCTGCATCCAGGCCCAGCGCTGGGGGTTCCCCACCAATTCCTGTGGTGCATGCATGTCTTTCAAGCCCTGAGCAAAGACCTCCCATCCTCGAGGATCCGTGTGCGACCTGCGTTGACGCATCAGGTCATTCACTAAATCCGTCGTAGGGGACCGTGGACGATTCTGTACCAGTAGTTCGTCTTTATCATTCCAAGTCATGTTAGGATTATCTTTCACCCGCTGTAATACCAGGCCAGCTTGTTTCTTGAACGATGCAGGTACACCCTTCAGGACTTCGTCTTCGACCCACTGTGGGGCTGTGGGTGAAATCCCTAGTAATAGCGGCTGTTGGAGCGGTGCTGATGTCGGCGGTGTGTCGCGTGGTGGTGCTGGGGTAGAGAGGCTTTTGTATTGGTCCATGAAGGTCATGTACCGCTGAAGCGTCTCATTGCATTGTTGTACTTTCTCACTGTCGCTTAACCCCGGTCTTTGTCAGATCTGACGCATCTCTTCATCGAGGGTGTTTTTACCTGTATATGGCGAGATTCTGCTGGTGGACGTTTCGTTCCCGAGGCCCGTCCCCTGTACAGACCTTTTGGTCTTTGATATATGTTGGCATTTGTGGGAAATTGATGCTGGGTCGACATCGGGCCTTACAGACTAATCTTTTCTGTTAAATGCCGTAGTTTTCATCTGTCGTCGATACAGCTCACCAATCCCCAGTGTAGGAGTTGTCACAGCGAAACAGCTCACCAATTACCAACATATGAGTTGTCAGAGTATTTCCATCATAGCTCTCTAGATTTGTAGCAAATACCGCTTATGCTGGTGCTAGGGGCCGTGTGATCATTTCATCCACGTTGCCAAATGAACAGGCACAAGGAAAGCGTACCTGAGATACAACACATATCACAAATCGTTAGATTCTTGGTATGTGCTTTAGAATAGGTTAACCGGAAGACTATACTGTGAAGTCATGTGGCTCTGCCAGTATGTCGGCACCTCTTCCCACTTCCCTTATATGTGTTGTAATTTTTACCTGTATATGTCGAGATTCTGTAGGTGGACCTTTCGTCCCCGAGGCCCGCCCCCTGTACAGACCTTTCGGTCTTTGATATATGTTGGCATTTGTGGGAAATTGATGCTGGGTCGACATCGGGCCTTACAGACAAGTCTTTTGTGCTAAATGCCGTCGTTTTCATCTGACGGCGATACAGCTCACCAATCCCCAGTGTAGGAGTTGTCACACCGAAACATCTCACCAATTACCAATATATGAGTTGTCAGAGCATTTCCATCATAGCTCTCTAGGTTTGTATCTAATACCGCTTATGCCGGTGCTAGGGGCCGTGTGGTCATTTCATCCACGTTGCCACATGAACAGGTACAATAAAAGCGTACCTGAGATAACAACACATATATCGAATCGTTAGATTCTTGGTATGTGCTTTAGAATAGGTTAACCGGAAGACTATACTGTGATGTCATGTCGGCACCTCTTCCTACTTCCCTTATATGTGTTGTAATTTATCGTCTTCACCGTAGGTGGGATGGGATACGGCGATTGGAGGTTTTGCAGGAGCCGTGGTTCGATGAGGACCCTTTTTTCGTGTGGTTCATTGTCGGCCGAAGAGTCCACCCAATACTGGACCAAACAAGGAAGTGGCCAACGGCGCTAAGATGGCCCCGAGAAAGCCGTCTTTCTGTCTTTGAGAGACTCGTTTCTGGACTAGGGTTCGGAGACCTGTCTTATGCTTGACCAACTTGGTCTTCTGAGCCGGAGTCAGTGGTACGTTGCCTTTTAACAGGTTATACCCGATCTCGCACAAACAGCGTACAAGGTCAGGGTCCGCACCGCGTACTATGGTTCGGACCAACTCGGGTGGGGCCGTCTTCGATACACGGAGCGTCGGGGCGTGCTTCCGTGCTCGCGCAGACATCATGTACAACTAATGCTAGAACCCACAACCCTGGCCTTTTTATCTTTTTGCGGGCTACCTCCTGAATATTCTTTCACTTCAGAGACAAAGTCAACCATGATGTTGTATTAATTCTGTTATTAGCCCCATCATCGACACACATCCCAGCTGGGGGAGCCACTGTGAGTGTGTTGACATTATTTTTGCATGTACACGTGATGGGTCTCTCCGGAAAAGATACCGGTCCGTAGTCGAAGGTGATCGGAGGTGGTTTGCTTCAGGTCGAAGAGCATATACCCGTTCGTGGGTTTCAAATCGGCCAGGTTAGGTAGGCCTTCCACGAACGTGATATGGGGCATTGCTGCATACGCTGACTGCCATTCTCCGTAACACCACACGACTCGGGCAGTGGGTGGGGTAATCATGTTGTCGGCGTGTTGAATGAGTTTCTGGACGAAGTGTGTTTTGCCGGAACACGTCGGTCCTGCGATGACGCAAGTGAAGGGATGTTGCCACCGGAGGTCCATGGTTGGAGGTGTATCCGCTGTCGTGTCAACCCGCTCTTATAAATTTGGTACGAGCGAACTGGGGTGGTGGTGGGTACAACAACGTCGGTCGCCGTTGTCGATGGGCGCTCACTGTGAGTGATGATATCCGGTGTGTTTTCAGTAGTAGTGGGTGTACTTGGTGTAGAGCACGATGTGCACTATATACTTGGTGGCTTGAACACGTGGTGTGGTGGTGATGACTGGGCTCGTTCCGATAACGGGATTGACTGGTGTACTGAGGGTCTGTAGACTGGTTTGACTGCCACTCACAGCTGGTGTTCTAGGTCGGTTAAGTAGAGTGCTGAGACAGGCTACGTCGTAAAACACACCCCCGTACAACACACCCAGCAGGATTAGCAATGTCTGTACAAAACCCACTTGCGCTTTGCGCGTTTTGGGTGACGCTGTGTTCAGAGGCAGCTGTTGTTTGTCCATAGCACCGTGTTCATGGTCGAACGTAGAATCAAGGATGATGGCGGTGGTGTCTGGCTTTATCTTCGTTTCGCCTGGTTGGCCGCCACCCAGGAATTGAAGGAGCTGGGCCAGCCTTGCCATTTGACGGAATGAAACAGTTTGCCACGTCGACGTTCGGTTTTCAAAATCTGCTCCACCGTGTGTAGTCCTTCTGTGTTTTTACGACAGGTTGTAATTCCGTCTCGTAACACGTCCCTATCAACGGTTCCCCTTGAAGATCTTCCAGTTCATAGACTCGCTGCTGTCGGGGTAGGCGTCGTTTAATCAGGCAGTGTTCATCGCTGCAATTGGGCAAGTAACTTTTCTCAAATTGACCTTTGACTTTAATAATCCGTACAGGGTCCCTGACCTTGAACACCTCCTTCCGTGTTCGCTGTGATTGCCTGGGGTACAAGACAAGCCGGACTTGGGCTTCATTGCGTTGGGTCGCGGTAATGGGGGCTCTTTCTATAACCCGGTGATAGGCTCGATTGTAACCACACACAAGTTTCGGGAGAACCTCTAAGTACCACCTTGTATTCTTATAGGTGAAATATTTATACTGGCGGCCTTTGAATGTCCTGTTGAACCTTTCCACAACGGACTCCTTGGTTTCGTTGTACGTATGGAAGAAGAATACCTTCTGGGCTTTCAGAACTGTTGGAACGGTCTGTTGAGGAATTCCGTACCTTCGTCGGTTTGCAAATACAAGGGCTTGCGCCCGGTCTTGAAGATGACCTTGGATGGCGCTATCAGATTCGACCCCGTTTTCGTCCGGATGAGGATATCGATGCACGTCAAGATATACCATTTCCATCGCTGTGTTTGGCAAAGGCGCTCATGTCGACCAAATCCGCTTGCCACTGGGCATCTATACCACCCACGATGACCCGATTCCGTGGAAAATGGCGACGGGCAGCTCGATGTAAGGTATAGGTGCATTGTTTTTTAAGCAATCTTGGACTTGGACACGTTGTATCCCCTGGGGTTTGGCCGCTCGAAAGAGAGCCGAAAATGCACTATACGCAGCCGGACTGTCGGGGCTGTAGTATAAGTTATCCAACACCTTCTCCCAGCTCTTCATGGTGACAAATGATGATGAACCCTGGTTTATTTATAACGGGTATATCTTGGGCCGGGGTCTCTCTGATCTTTGGTTTCTTTCTGGGTTTTTTCTTTGGCTTCTGCCAGCACATCTTCCATGGCATATGACCAGTCCAACTCGTCTGATGACCGCTCTTCCTCCATAAGCACTTGATCCACATCTGCCACGGCATCTTCCAATGCAGACCATATAACTGGGTGAAGGGTAAAATGCACTGTACCCCCATCTAGCCGAGCCAATTGAGCAAAGAAGGTGCCGCGTCGGACGTACACATCGTGACATAACTGGATGAGGTCGCCGTTCAGTTCACCAGACAACACCCATTTGAATTTGGTCCAGGCCTCCTGGGACAGACGAATGTTAGCCGGGCACGGTTGTGTAGGGTCCGCATCACAGATGTCTCCCATCTCCTCCATGATATCGACCTTATCCGCATAGACGACAGTCCGGGGTCAAGCTGAGAAACGCCCGTATTATATCCTCCGTCATGGTCAGTACGTGAATGGTACAAGATTTGACTGTCGTATTTATAGGGAGGAAAAGTTTATGACGTGAGATCAAAGGATCGGGTGATCATGTCACTGGGCTGACTGAGCCTATCCGGGTAATCTATGACGTCGTCGTCCTCCGACGGTGGACTACCGTTTTTATCCAGGACATCTCTGCAGGTCACGGAGGTGAGAACCGGATAGTCCCCCTCGTCTTCCTCCTTGTCGCGGTTGATGATTTGCTCATTGGGTTCAGCCGCCGCTTCACTAGGGCACGATCCCAGCCCAACTGAACAGCTGACCGCTCGTCCGGTGTAAACAGCTGGTACACAATAGGCACCACTTTCGCGAAGGCTGTCCACAGATCGGGGTCTAGGATGAAGCCTCGCGTAGGGTCCTGGTAACGGCCCAGGCGTGGGAAGAAGGGTCCACGGTGTACGCAGATGGGATTGTCTATGTGGATGAGATTTCCGTTGAGTTCAACGCCCAACACCCGTTTAAATTTAGTCCAGCCGTCACGGTGTAGCGTAACCGTATTCGATACGGTCTCAGCGCTCGACCAACAAACATCACCACGGTCTTCAACGATGGTGAATTTATCCTCATAGACGAGTAAGCTCACCTGATGGGGTGTGAGGGGAAGGATGGCTCGCAGTACTGGTGACATGGTTGACCAAATGACGAATGACGCACACTCTGACTGACCCTCGTATTTAGGGTCAGGCCCCACTGTCATTGCCACAGCGTCAGGGTCAATAGGGCAAAGATCATTGCGAGGCCAACGAGCCGTCGCTGATTCCGGCGTGAGCGCTCGTGGTGCATAGCCCGGGCATCAAGGATGGCTGACATAGTCCAGTAGTGGTGGGTGATAGCACACCTCTCCATCGAGTCCACTCTGTCGAGGACCGCTTCTCTGAATTCTTTCATGATGTGGCGTCGCCCCTCGTTGTCGTCGCCATCTTCAAACATGGACCGAACCACTGCTCGGTAACCCGTGAGTAAATTAACCACGGTCGCGTGCTGTAGAATGCGAGTCGCATAGGGATGGGGCTCCGTCATGGCTGTGCAACCGTAGGAATGGGGGTGTGTGATCCAGAGGGACGTGTTTTATAGACCATTACCGCAATGAACATGTGTAAATTTCCCAGTATGGACCTATCCCCCATAGCCTGTATGGGCCTATGGGCCTATCCAGACCTCCGTGAACTTTTCGAAAAATTTCACCGCTTAACTTCGGGACCCCGCTCATCGTGTTTTTCGTGGCGAGACGTGAGAAACAAGACCAAACAACCCATACCGCAATGAACATGTGTGAATTTCCCAGTATGGGCCTATACCCCATAGCCAGTATGGGCCTATGGGCCTATCCAGACCTCCGTGAACTTTTCGAAAAATTTCACCGCTTAACTTCAGGACCCCTTTCATCGTGTTCTACGTGGTGAGACGTGAAAAACAAGACCAAACAACCTATAGCGCAATGAACATGTGTGAATTTCAGAGTATAGAACTATACCCCATAGCCAGTATGGACCTATGGGCCTATCCAGACCTCCGTGAACTTTTCGAAAAAAATTCACTGCTTAACTTCGGGACCCCGCTCATCGTGTTTTTCGTGGCGAGACATGAAAAACAAGACCAAACAACCCATAGTCAAATCCACATCAAAAAATAACCACCCCCATACCTTATATAGGCATTTTCTCGTATAGATGCAAATGTGCGAATAAGGCCCCTATTGTAGGGGTGAAGTCCGTGTTCCGCTTTTTATATTTTTTTCTGGAGAAACTTTTACATGCACCCACTCGTGACTTGATAGGCAGGCCCCGATAAGCCCGGGGACCGATATTACCCCTTTTGGATAGGGTTGATAGTTTTCTCCTATTTTAGGGGTAAAGTCCGTGTTCCGCTTCTTATATTTTCGGAGACAAATCCTCATTTTACATGCACCCACCAGATTGACTTGATAGGCAGGCCCCGATAAGCCCGGGGACCGATATTAGCCCTTTTGGATAGGGTTCATAGGGGTTTTCCCCTATTTTAGGGGTAAAATCCGTGTTCGGCTTTTTATATTTTCGGGACAAATCCTCAATTTACATGCACCGACCCATAACTTGATGGCTCTGGAGGAGCTCGTCACTTTGACACCTCACTCGACCGAATCGGTCAAATAGGGGCCCCTCTCGCCCCTGAAGATTGCCGATGATTCTCACGAAAACCAACGTATTTGGGACGACTTTCTGTCCGCGGAAGCTTCTCTCCACGACCGCATCACCGCCAGACCGCATCACCGCGGAGGAATAGATGCCCCATAGAAACCGGAAGTGACGTTACGATGGCAACCACTGGCGCAGAAGACCTGCGCAGACAGACATGCGCACGCCCTGTTTTTTTGTTTTCTGCGCATGCGTAGTGACGAGCCAAATAGTGAATATGCTCGCTATATACTACTAACGTCCGTCAATATACCATCGTCAGATCCAAAATTTATTCCCAAGCCTACAATCGAAAGACCATATTATGAGACAAAATGGGTTTGAATGAAATCCGTTTGTTCCAAATTACGAGAAAACGGGTTAATAATTTCCGCACAGCAAACAATGATCCAAATGATCTTCATTTCTTCCTCACATACATAAATGACAACAGTATTTTTTTTTTAAGACGTATATGACTTAGGTACAATTAGTTGGTGTCACCATTCAGTGGGTATCAAAGAGTTGAAAATAATAAAATGACGAAGCTGAAACTTTACACACATCACTTGGGTAGAAGCGATTGAATATTTGAATGAAAGAGATGCCTAACCATACCGAGCTTAATGTCCCTTCCCCCCCCCCCCCCTCCCAAAAAAAACCTTATACACTATCTCTGAAACCTCATAAAATGAAGAGCGGGTACTCCGTGACTAATACAGCCTGTTATACATGGGTCACTTTGAGCCTATCTGCAAAGCAGAGAATCATGGGCGCATTCATAGTGCCGGTGATGAGGGCTTGACTGATAGTGTGCATTCATAATGGCGGTGATGAGGGCTTGACTGATAGTGTGCATTCATAATGGCGGTGATGAGGGCTTGACTGATAGTGTGCATTCATAATGGCGGTGATGAGGGCTTGACTGATAGTGAGCATTCATAATGGCGGTGATGAGGGCTTGACTGATAGTGTGCATTCATAGTGGCGGTGATGAGGGCTTGACTGATAGTGTGCATTCATAGTGGCGGTGATGAGGGCTTGACTGATAGTGTGCATTCATAGTGGCGGTGATGAGGGCTTGACTGATAGTGTGCATTCATAATGGCGGTGATGAGGGCTTGACTGATAGTGTGCATTCATAGTGGCGGTGATGAGGGCTTGACTGATAGTGTGCATTCATAATGGCGGTGATGAGGGCTTGACTGATAGTGTGCATTCATAATGGCGGTGATGAGGGCTTGACTGATAGTGTGCATTCATAATGGCGGTGATGAGGGCTTGACTGATAGTGAGCATTCATAGTGGCGGTGATGAGGGTTTGACTGATAGTGAGCATTCATAATGGCGGTGATGAGGGTTTGACTGATAGTGAGCATTCATAATGGCGGTGATGAGGGCTTGACTGATAGTGAGCATTCATAATGGCGGTGATGAGGGTTTGACTGATAGTGAGCATTCATAATGGCGGTGATGAGGGCTTGACTGATAGTGAGCATTCATAATGGCGGTGATGAGGGCTTGACTGATAGTGAGCATTCATAATGGCGGTGATGAGGGCTTGACTGATAGTGAGCATTCATAATGGCGGTGATGAGGGCTTGACTGATAGTGAGCATTCATAATGGCGGTGATGAGGGCTTGACTGATAGTGAGCATTCATAATGGCGGTGATGAGGGCTTGACTGATAATGAGCATTCATAATGGCGGTGATGAGGGTTTGACTGATAGTGAGCATTCATAATGGCGGTGATGAGGGCTTGACTGATAGTGAGCATTCATAATGGCGGTGATGAGGGTTTGACTGATAGTGAGCATTCATAATGGCGGTGATGAGGGTTTGACTGATAGTGAGCATTCATAATGGCGGTGATGAGGGTTTGACTGATAGTGAGCATTCATAATGGCGGTGATGAGGGTTTGACTGATAGTGAGCATTCATAATGGCGGTGATGAGGGTTTGACTGATAGTGAGCATTCATAATGGCGGTGATGAGGGTTTGACTGATAGTGAGCATTCATAATGGCGGTGATGAGGGTTTGACTGATAGTGAGCATTCATAATGGCGGTGATGAGGGCTTGACTGATAGTGAGCATTCATAATGGCGGTGATGAGGGTTTGACTGATAGTGAGCATTCATAATGGCGGTGATGAGGGTTTGACTGATAGTGAGCATTCATAATGGCGGTGATGAGGGTTTGACTGATAATGAGCATTCATAATGGCGGTGATGAGGGCTTGACTGATAGTGAGCATTCATAATGGCGGTGATGAGGGTTTGACTGATAGTGAGCATTCATAATGGCGGTGATGAGGGTTTGACTGATAGTGAGCATTCATAATGGCGGTGATGAGGGCTTGACTGATAGTGAGCATTCATAATGGCGGTGATGAGGGTTTGACTGATAGTGAGCATTCATAATGGCGGTGATGAGGGCTTGACTGATAGTGAGCATTCATAATGGCGGTGATGAGGGTTTGACTGATAGTGAGCATTCATAATGGCGGTGATGAGGGCTTGACTGATAGTGAGCATTCATAATGGCGGTGATGAGGGCTTGACTGATAGTGAGCATTCATAATGGCGGTGATGAGGGCTTGACTGATAGTGAGCATTCATAATGGCGGTGATGAGGGCTTGACTGATAGTGTGCATTCATAATGGCGGTGATGAGGGCTTGACTGATAGTGTGCATTCATAATGGCGGTGATGAGGGCTTGACTGATAGTGAGCATTCATAATGGCGGTGATGAGGGCTTGACTGATAGTGTGCATTCATAGTGGCGGTGATGAGGGCTTGACTGATAGTGTGCATTCATAGTGGCGGTGATGAGGGCTTGACTGATAGTGTGCATTCATAGTGGCGGTGATGAGGGCTTGACTGATAGTGTGCATTCATAATGGCGGTGATGAGGGCTTGACTGATAGTGTGCATTCATAGTGGCGGTGATGAGGGCTTGACTGATAGTGTGCATTCATAATGGCGGTGATGAGGGCTTGACTGATAGTGTGCATTCATAATGGCGGTGATGAGGGCTTGACTGATAGTGTGCATTCATAATGGCGGTGATGAGGGCTTGACTGATAGTGAGCATTCATAGTGGCGGTGATGAGGGTTTGACTGATAGTGAGCATTCATAATGGCGGTGATGAGGGTTTGACTGATAGTGAGCATTCATAATGGCGGTGATGAGGGCTTGACTGATAGTGAGCATTCATAATGGCGGTGATGAGGGTTTGACTGATAGTGAGCATTCATAATGGCGGTGATGAGGGCTTGACTGATAGTGAGCATTCATAATGGCGGTGATGAGGGCTTGACTGATAGTGAGCATTCATAATGGCGGTGATGAGGGCTTGACTGATAGTGAGCATTCATAATGGCGGTGATGAGGGCTTGACTGATAGTGAGCATTCATAATGGCGGTGATGAGGGCTTGACTGATAGTGAGCATTCATAATGGCGGTGATGAGGGCTTGACTGATAATGAGCATTTTCGTCGTTTTAAGTATGAAAGCGCCTAAAATATTTCAATTTTCCTAATTATTGTATTGTATCGGAGAAAATTGCATGCTTAAAAAAATCTGAAGAAAAAAATCGGCATTGTTCTTTTTTTAAGATTTTAAGAATTTGACGTCTCGGCCATCTTGAATTTTCTTACATTTTCTCAAACTCCGAACAGCGCATGCCAGCTTAACGACTGCCGTCTGGCTACAAGTAGTAGTCCTGACCAGTTTCGTTGCAAACAACTCTCGGACAAAACGGGTTGATTCCCCACACGTATTGTTTTACCCATTTTGTCACGTTTTAACATAATGTAAGAAGTTCGTACAAAATGTGCATGAAGCATCAACAGGATTTACAAGTTAGTACACTAGGCTCAAAATTCTCCGTTATATTGTGTACACAGTTGATTCATTGGTTACTTTTCTCAAGTTACATTGTACTTTAATTTGGTTACGTTACCATAAACGATCTCAAGATTTCTTTTAATCTGAATACATGTCGTTTACCTCTTTGAGGTTGCCTGGACTGGCTCAGATGGGAAATTGGCACGATTGTTGTACGGCTGTCGATGCATGTATCCAATCGACTAGTATTTCCCAAACCCACTTAGCCACAAATTGATTAGAGGCGTACCTCACTGAATATGTACGGTGGCTCGTAGGGGGGGGGGGGCAATTTATTTTACATTATTATTTTTTGTATATTTCTACTTGGGTGGAAATCTTTTATCTCGAGTTAAAAAAATTTAACTGAGGTGGAAATTATTTCAATCCCAGTTAAAGCATTTCCGCTGAAGTAGAAATTATTTCAACTCGAAACATTTCAACGAAGGTAGAAATTATTTCACAACGAATTAATACAACCTGAGTTGAAAATTTTCAGCTAAAGTTTAAATTATTTCAGTAGTAGAGAAACAGTATCACAGGTATTACACTTGCCTCCCAAATCCACATAGCCTCCTCCTCCTCCCAAATCTACATAGCCACCGCAATCCACCATCACCCACCGAGCGCTGTCATACGTCATTATCAATTTCTATTTGTATAAATTATTGCGTCTGGATATTAATAAATTATATACGTTATAATTTACCTAAATATATATATATAGTATAGATCTACATATGATATTATTAATAAACCTTTCGAATTTATACGTTAATCATTAATAACGATTAAATAACACGGCATATATTTTAGGTTTTATATCGCTTTTACAAAAAGATGTTATTTCGATATATATATATATGTAGTACGGATTCATGTCAATAAATTCTCCGAATCTACGCTAATCATTCATATATGAGCCCTATATTGTAGGTCCTATTAATTTTTACAAAAAGGCATTGCAATTAGTGTATGGTAACACTCGACTAATAATTACGCGGTAAATATTGATTCGATGTACAGATAGGGGGCGATCATGTTACATAATTGTATTGATTTTAGTACCTGTCGATGTGTAAGTATACGGCTGTATAGTGGTAACAGCTGTGATAGAATAAATAGCGATGGCACGGTTTGAATATAGGAGGGCGTTTCAATTATAGCCTTCGTGAGTTATTTCAATCAGTGTATGGTAACATTGGGTTTTGAATGTTTATACCGCTTATATTTACAGAACGATATCGATTGAGTTAGGGTATGTAATTAACGATCAACGTATAGTGGGAGTTGAAAGGGTATACCGTGAAATAAATCATTATTTGAGAACCGCTTGTCGAAATATATACGTCTAATAGTGTTCGATTTATATCTTACTTCGGAATGGCGAATTTACTGCAAAATACCATCGAACCTAAAGAATCGTCCGTAAGTATTACAATTTTATTACGACTTACTCACCGAAAATGCTGATACGTTTAATCACACGACTTTGTCGATATAACGATGTACATAGTGAACGGCGTTGTAAATTATCTAAAATTCGATTATAGCCGAGTTCCATATAATGATCGCTCACTTTTAATATCTCAATTGTATGTTTTTTACAGGATAATAACTCTGTATGGGCTGGATTCGTACGAGAAAATGCGGACATTTTAGGTAGTTCCGGTTGGCCCAGTTTGGAGAATGTATTTGCCATAGATGCGATCGTTGAAACACGAACGGTTTATAATGACGATGACTGGAATGCGGGTATAAGAAGTCCGTCAACCATTCTCCTAAATGATTCCCCTTCACTTCCGGAGATTAAAACACGCAAATGTGTAGAAGAATTATCCCGTTTATTCTCGCCCAGAGTTTGCAAAAACTGTAACCAGTCATTAGGCGTCGAAGTTTGTGGAAAATGTCGAGTTAGTTTATGCCGAGATTGCGCATGTTTCGCCCGGCAGGTGTCATTCGGGAATGTTATTTGTCCAACCTGTTGTAGTTGTCAGTTTTGTGGTTATTGGCGAATGAAGCAGTCGAAATAATCAAAACTGGTGATAACGATAAACAGCTACTACACGTATTTATTATCATTGGATACCAACTGTAATCGACTGTTATTCATATAAAGGAATATCGAAACGACTCTGGACGGTGGCTGGAAGAAAGAAGAACACAAGTTCGGTTGTTAAAGTTCAAAGTATATATTTATTTATACAAATTAATTTATTAATGACAGTTTCAAAACGAAAATACAACTGAGCAATCCTAGTACCCAAACGTCAATTTCATTTCCATAACCCTGTGAAAGAGCTGAGGGTATATCGATAACGAATGCAACGGTACGCCCTGGTGGCGAAATCAACTAATCAAAGGATTTGATCGGTTGTCTTGTGTACTCGCGCGGTAAAAGTCTGTTTATTAAGAATTTACTCATCTCAGCGGCAGATTCTTCCGCTTCATCGTTTGATAAGTCGTCTTCCTCACGCATCCGTTTCTTAGTCGCCATTACTTTCTGATGAATCGGGTGCTTCCGTAGTTTTCTCC
Organism: Hanleya hanleyi; assembly: GCA_036873755.1. Classification (NCBI taxonomy): domain Eukaryota; kingdom Metazoa; phylum Mollusca; class Polyplacophora; order Lepidopleurida; family Hanleyidae; genus Hanleya; species Hanleya hanleyi. Next base: position 118,277 of record JAVTVY010046832.1, read on the forward strand.
ATAACCTTAAATTACGGACGTAGATATTTCGGAACCTCGTCTGTATTCTGGGTAAAAGCTTGTCATATGCCATCTGATGCGCAGTTGGTTCATCCATTCCGCCTTCTTCATAAACTTCCGCAAGATCGTTTATATCGGATTCATGATCATCAATCGCTTTATCCGCGAAGAGATCCCACAAACACACGTCATTCTCGACATCATCGTTATCACCAGCAGCATCATCATTATCATCATTATCATCATCATCCGTAACTTCTCCGTCATCATCATCGTCGTCACCATTACCTTCACCATCATCACCATCATTGTCATCATCAATATCTTCATCATCGGCGTCAGTAGCGTCGGTATCATTTTGATCACCATGGTAGCCAAAAGTTTGACCGGAAGTACAGTTATTTTTACCATTACTACTGGAACTGGAAAATTCGTCCCCATGGACAATACTTCCGCCCGTATGGTAATACGATCCTCCACATGCCGTAGGGTCACTCACCGTCATCGTATAGGGATGTTCCACTCTAATTGGTGGACCTATAGCGGGACTCGGTGGTGTCTCTTGTCTATGCATTAGACGCATATGTCTGAGCATATTGTCGCGACGAGAGAGTGCCTTCAGACAGAACGAACATGAACTCGACATGGTTTCCGGTCAGAGGGCGGATACAGACTGAGGCTAATGCTGTACAAACGACCTTATATGACCACTCACTCACTCGCTCACTCTCACTCACTCACTCACTCACTCACTCACCATAGTTAGTGCGTTTATGCGTTAAGACGGGCGTTGGGAACACCTCACGTACGTTGGGCATGCCTCAATCACTCACTCTCACTCACTCACTCACTCACTCACTCACTCACCATCGTTAGTGTGTCGATGCGTTAAGACGGGCGTTGGGAACACCTCACGGACGTTGGGCATGCCTCAATCACTCACTCACTCACTCAGTCAATCAGTCAGTCAGTCAGTCAGTCACTCACTCACTCACTCACTCACTCACTCACTCGCTCACTCACCATTGTTAGTGCGTCTATGCGTTAAGACGGGCGTTGGGAACGCCTCACGGACGTTGGGCATGCCTCAATCACTCACTCACTCACTCACCATAGTTAGTGCGTCTATGCGTTAAGACGGGCGTTGGGAACACCTCACGGACATTGGGCATGCCTCAATCACTCACTCACTCACTCACTCTCACTCACTCACTCACTCACTCACCATCGTTAGTGCGTCTATGCGTGAAGACGGGCGTTGGGAACACCTCACGGACGTTGGGCATGCCTCAATCACTCACTCACTCTCACTCACTCACTCACTCACTCACTCACTCACCATCGTTAGTGCGTCTATGCGTTAAGACGGGCGTTGGGAACACCCCACGGACGTTGGGCATGCCTCAATCACTCACTCACTCAGTCAGTCACTCACTCACTCACTCACTCACACACACACACTCTGACTGACCCCCGCATATATCGGTTGCGCATAAGTGCATCTGCGGTCCCATTGGCACCCGGGGGCGCTGTTGATCTTCTTGTGACGTCATCTGTCGTATTGACCACTCGTGGCCCTGGTGACAAAAACTGGAACTAGTGGGAGATAACTCCGGGCTGTGACGTCACCCGACAGTAACACCCGCACTATTATTAATACCCGCCATTGTAAAAGTGCATCTGACCTTATTTAAAACGCTTTATAACCCGACTATGTAGTGTATACGGATCGACACTAGTCAGGGTCGGTTAACTACATATCCCACGTTTTTGGCGACCTGATAAATATTATCAACAACCTTAAAACTAGCCGGGTTGTAAGGGTCGTGGTGAACACCGTATAAGAGACCCTTCATGACCTAAGGTTAACTAACGAGTAAAGTGAACTAACACATCCTTTATGTTATTGACAACTTTTAATACGAGTAACAGACAGTCGGTACAAATAACACTCACACACACATATATACAGAACTGAATTCGAATACATCGTTATAAGTTATTTCACCAATTCATTAAATAGTCTATATACATCATAGGGCTACATTTAGAGCATTGAAAGTGTTTGATTTGGTAATGGTGTAGGACCCCACAATGTCATCAACAGCGTCCGGCGTATTACCGCCATTGTCATTCCGCAAATCTTCAGTCGGCAGATCACTCACAGCGCCGAAAACAGGGTGAAAACTCTCCGGTGGCGGGTAACGTTCAACCTCCATCATATTAGCCTCGACAACTGGTATCAGTGTTTTTAATTTAGCGCAAGAGTTTTCGTTTAATGTGTAGCCTATAGCCCCTGGGGCCAGTTTGTCGCCACTTGTGTCTCGTTTGATATACCACTGCCGGATATGAATCAACCAATCACCTCTGTAACAAGCGGCACTTAAGAATAACTTCTCTTCTTCATCTAGTGGGATGGGTGTTTCAGTCGGTTCTTCCGCTCGAATCATGGCTTCCACTCGAGGTAAAACTCGTTTGAAGGTGAACCAGTCATCCTTAGCGAGTGTAATAGGGGTGCTGCAAGGATGTAGTGTCATTCCACTCTGGTTATATCTTTGGAAAACCACATTCGGTTTACGCCCTTGGTCGAGTACTCTAACGTATAAATACTTCGTTAAAGCGTACATGGTGGTATACGACTGGTTGGTCTCTTGTAATAGTATAGCGTAGCAGTCGTTTCGAAATTGCGATAGTCGTTCCGATGTGCGTCGTTTTATACATTACGGATATCGATCTGTATATTCAGCCGCTGATTCTATACGAGAGTGTCAGGTGTAATAACACACCCAGCTCCTGCCGGTTAAACCTATGAACGTAATTTTTTATCATCATCAATAAGGGTATTACCTAACTCCCTATTATCTGTCCGTAGTAGAATGTCAACAAAACAGGTGAACGCAGTCGGGCCTTGTTTGGGGAGTAACATTAATAAAACTCGAGTCTGATCAAATCTCGATTTCTCCACCGTAATTTCTTCAAACATAGATCGATTAATTACACCTTCATGAAATAGAGCCTGACACACCCTTTCCGTGTTTTTCATATTACCGATTAAAGTTGCAATATTACAACGGAGAATAGCGCGGTGGATCCGTTCCATGACGTTCAGTAGAAGTGATAGTTATTTTACGACTACAGCCTATACATCATAACGTTATAAATGTAACAGCTGTACGCATATCGACTTTAAACGATAACGTGTCCAGACATGTCCGAACACCGAACGAGGTCTGGTACGTGAAAACGTCTACAAACACACCTAGTAGTTTCGTATAAATGTAACACAAAAAAGTTGTATGGGGAGTTATGTTGATTTCGCCACCAGGGCGTACCGTTGCGTTCGTTATCGATATACCCTCAGCTCTTTCACAGGGTTATGGAAATGAAATTGACGTTTGGGTACTAGGATTGCTCAGTTGTATTTTCGTTTTGAAACTGTCATTACTAAATTAATTTGTATAAATAAATATATACTTTGAACTTTAACAACCGACCTTGTGTTCTTCTTTCTTCCAGCCACCGTCCAGAGTCGTTTCGATATGACATTATACGGGCGATAGTCGGTTATCCAGTGATAATAAATACGTGTAGTAGCTGTTTATTGTTATCACCAGTTTTGATTATTTCGATTACTTCATTCGCCAATAACCACAAAACTGACAACTACAACAGGTTGGACAAATAACATTCCCGAATGACACCTGTCGGGCGAAACATGCGCAATCTCGGCATAAACTAACTCGACATTTTCCACAAACTTCGACACCTAATGACTGGTTACAGTTTTTGCAAACTCTGGGCGAGAATAAACGGGATAATTCTTCTACACATTTGCGTGTTTTAATCTCCGGAAGTGAAGGGGAATCATTTAGGAGAATGGTTCTCGGATTTCTTATACCCGCATTCCAGTCATCGTCATTATAAACCGTTCGTGTTTCAACGACCGCCTCTATGACACATACATTCTCCAAACTGGGCCAACCGGAACTACCTAAAATGTCCGCATTTTCTCATACGAATCCAGCCCATACAGAGTTATTATCCTGTAAAAAACATACAATTGAGATATTAAAAGTGAGCGATCATTATATGGAACTCGGCTATAATCGAATTTTAGATAATTTACAACGCCGTTCAGTATGTACATCGTTATATCGACAAAGTCGTGTGATTAAACGTATCAGTATTGTCGGTGAGTAAGTCGTAATAAAATTGTAATACTTACGGACGATTCTTTAGGTCGATGGTATTTTGCAGTAAATTCGCCATTCCGAAGTAAGATATAAATCGAATACTATTAGACGTATATATTTCGACAAGCGGTTCTCAAATAATGATTTATTTCATGGTATACCCTTTCAACTCCCACTATACGTTGATCGTTAATTACTCAATCGATATCGTTCTGTAAATATAAGCGGTATAAACATTCAAAACCCAATGTTACCATACACTGATTGAAATAACTCATGAAGGCTATAATTGAAACGCCCTCCTATATTCAAACCGTGCCATCGCTATTTATTCTATCACAGCTGTTACCACTATACAGCCGTATACTTACACATCGACAGGTACTAAAATCAATACAATTATGTAACATGACCGCCCCCTATCTGTACATCGAATCAATATTTACCGCGTAATTATTAGTCGAGTGTTACCATACACTAATTGCAATGCCTTTTTGTAAAAATTAATAGGACCTACAATATAGGGCTCATATATGAATGATTAGCGTACAGATTCGGAGAATTTATTGACATGAATCCGTACTATATATATATATATCGAAATAACATCTTTTTGTAAAAGCGATATAAAACCTAAAATATATATACTGTGTTATTTAATCGTTAATAATGATTAACGTATAAATTCGGAAGGTTTATTAATAATATCATATGTAAATCTATACTATATATATATATTTAGGTAAAATCAAGTTATGAGAGCTATAATTGAAACGCCCTCCTATATTCAAACCGTGTCATCTCTATTTATTCTATCACAGCTGTTACCACTATACAGCCGTATACTTACACATCGACAGGTACTGAAATCAATACAATTATGTAACATGACCACCTCCTATCTGTACATCGAATCAATATTTACCGCGTAATTATTAGTCGAGTGTTACCATACACTAATTGCAATGCCTTTTTGTAAAAATTAATAGGACCTACAATATAGGGCTCATATATGAATGATTAGCGTACAGATTCGGAGAATTTATTGACATGAATCCGTACTATATATATATATATATATATATCGAAATAACATCTTTTTGTAAAAGCGATATAAAACCTAAAATATATATACCGTGTTATTTAATCGTTATTAATGATTAACGTATAAATTCGGAAGGTTTATTAATAATATCATATGTAGATCTATACTATATATATATATTTAGGTAAATTATAACGTATATAATTTATTAATATCCAGGCACAATAATTTATACAAATAGAAATTGATAATGACGTATGACAGCGCTATGTAGATTTGGGAGGAGGAGGAGGCTATGTGGATTTGGGAGGCAAGTGTAATACCTGTGATACTGTTTCTCTACTACTTATTTCAACTACGGTAGAAATCGACAAAAATAACTATGTAATATATGCATGTCCCCTACGAGCCACCGAAAATATTGGATGGTAATGATAATTCACCCGACAATATATACTCACCAGTGTAAAACTGGATATCCTCTCCTGATAACCCCAAACCCAGTGACTCTGATATCTCCTTCACCTTTTCTGCTGAAGGAGGATGTATGGCCGGGGAGCTCCATGGTCTCTCATCCACTGTGAAATAGCCGTAAATATGTGTTACTTTGATGTCCCAGTAAATATTCAATCACCTTATCAATACAATATGTTTATTGCACGTCTCGTAAAATGGTACAAGTATGGCAAACAAAACAATATAATTACTATGGTACTATAGCAACGTAGTAATTATTAGTTAGTATGGTTTGAACCAACAGTGTGGGTTAGTAGTAATTCTAGGACATAACATAGAAGTTGCCAGTGTGTTGATGTATAAACTCTAATTAAGAAGATTACAACACATATAAGGGAAGTGGGAAGAGGTGCCGACATACTGACTGCGTCACATGACTTCACAGAATAGTCTTCTGGTTAACCTATTAACCGGTCCAGCCGGTTTTTTGATGGAGGGTTAAGGCTGAGCCTTGACTGGTACATTTGGTGTACCAGTCTTGCTATTTTTGAAGCATTGTCTCTGTGGGGATATACTATGATTGTCTTTTTGAATTTGGTGCTAATACTGTTATGTGGAAAATGGAATAGGTCTTTGGATTATGGACGCGGATATTCTCTAATGGACGACGGCTGGATTATGAATGACGGACTAGACGCTTGTAATTTAGTATAGATTTAACTTTTATAATTTCCGGATGGGGTGGAGTCGGTTACTGTGGATAATTTGGTTTATATAATCTCTGTGTTTGTTATGTCGAGGACAGTATAGCAAGAAGTGTACTTCATCTTCTACTACATTTTGGGTACAGTAGCGACAGATCCGGTCACATCTTGGGGTTGTTTTTATACCTACCGGTCTCTATTTCGAGTTTGTGACCGCTGATTCGTAGTTTTGTTATTGTTCGTCTATGATCCGGGTTTTGTATATTTTCTAGGTAATCCTGCAATTTGTATTCTTCATATATGGTTGAGAGGAGAGTCAGTTTACCAGATTGGGTGTGCTCTTGAACTTTTTGGAGGAAATAGTTTTTGTAGTCTTGCTCCAGCTGCAATTTTATTCTTCTGAAACTTTGTCATGTTTTTTATATCACCAGTTGCCAAGTTCGCCGCATTCTTGAACTTGGCAACTGTTGTTTTCCAGTTCTGGTTACCAGAGGCATAAGCATCTTTAAGAAGTTTATTTTGTGTGTTTTGGAGTCGATCGTCGTATTTCAGAGTAGCCATGAGGATGTCGAAGTGAAGGGGGAAAAGTCCAAGTTCTGCTCGGCATGCAAGGGAATGTGCCCGACGAGAAGTTCCGAGGGCCATTTTACAAAATTTTAGTTGAATTTGTTCTGAATGTGTTTTATTTAGTTTTTCAATGCTAATCCAGAAATTTTGTGTGTTCTTGAGCAGTTTTTCCTCTAATTCCCATATTTCACAGCTATATAATAGAATAGGCTTAATTAAGGTCTGGAAGAGTTTAACTTGGATGTTTATTGGGAGTTCACTATTATTAGATACTTTCCGTATTTTATATAATGCCTTCTGAGCTCTTTGCTTCAAGTCAAGTGCAGTGTCTATGAACTGGCCTTTGTCGTTCAAAGTAGTCCCTAGGTATCGGTAGGATTGAACTATTTGTAGTGTTGTATCACCTATATGAAAAACAGGAGATGAGTTCTTCCGTTTTCGCTGTTGTAGAATCATTACTTTAGTTTTATCAGTATTTACGTTGAGATGCCAGGTGCTACAGTATAGTTTTAGTTGATTGAGGCTATTTTGCAAACCACCCTCAGATTTCGACATTATTACCAAATCATCTGCATACATCGGGTGTGATATAGCCTCTTTATGTAATAAGGGCGAGTCATTTTCGGTGTGGTTGAACTGGAGGTCATGAACGAATATGTTAAAGAGGGTAGGACTGAGGTTGTCTCCCTGGCGGACTCCCACCAAGCTTTCTAACTTAGGCGAGAGCGAGTTGTTTTGCTTAACTTGAAGTACTGTTTTTGTATGCATGTCTTTAATGAGTTTGTAGAATTTTCCACTAACTCCTATTCGAAGGAGCTTCAAGAACAAACCGTCATGCCAAACCGAGTCGAATGCTTGCTTAAAGTCGACAAAACAGAAGAATAATTTTTTTCTTTTTCTTAACATAGTTATCTATAAGAGTAGAAATAATGTAAAGATTGTCTGTTGTTCGACGATCTGGACGGAAGCCAGCTTGTTCTTCTGGAAGGGTGTTACTTTCTTCCAGGAAGTTTGAGAGCCTGTTATTAAGGAGTTTAGTGAAAAGTTTACCGAGACTGTTCAGGATAGTGATTCCCCTATAATTTGATACCTCTCAGATAGGTCTTCAGTTCTTACGTGGGAAGAGAAAATAAAAATAAAGCGACATAAAGACGTTGTACATATTTTGTCACTTAATTTTTAGTTGCCTTATCAACACCCAAACGAGCATTTCAACCAGAATACTCTTTCTTATGACGTTGCTAGCAATTAAATCTATTTAGAATATGAGGAGGACAAAATTAGGAGTAGCAATGCATCCTCTTTACGAATCAACCCTACCAGGCCTGGGGGTGCCGGGGTGCGGGGGTGGGGGGGGCCCCCGTTATATTTTACCTAACCTTCTGCGCAATCGAGAGCTAAAACTCAGTGCATGACTTCATAGTCTATTATATTGGGGTCATCTTAGTAGTATACAAAGCACCGATAAAACAACATTTGGACGAGTGCGAAGCTGTTTCTGCGCAGGTATGTGGAGGTTTCGTGGAGGTCATCGGGAGGTCTGCGCAGGTGTGTTCTGCGCAAGTGTATGACGTCACTTCCGGTCTGCGTGAATCGGGCGTTAGTCTGGATACCTAACCCACATTACGCTACGTCATCCTTCGCTGCATATGTATCCCAACGTTATTACTAGAGACGGGTATCCAGTCTAATCGGGCGTGACTTGGGGATGTATTCCTCTGCGGTGATGCGGTCTGCCTCCGCAGACAGAAAGTAGTCCCAAATATGCTGGTTTTCGTGAGAATCATCGACAATCTTTAGGGGCGGGAGGGGTCCCTATTGGACCGATTGGGTCAATTGAGGTGACAAAGTGAAACGCTCCTCCACTCCAGGGCTATCCAGTCATGGGTGGGTGTGTGTAAATTTAGAATTTGTCCCGATAATATAAAAAGCGGAACACGGACTTCACCCCTAAAATAGGGGAAACCTCCTATCGACCCTATCCAAAAGGGCTAATATCGGTCCCCCGGGCTTATCGGAGTCTGCATATCAAGTCATGGGTGGGTGCATGTAAAATGGGGATTTGTCCCCGAAAATATAAAAAGCGGAACACGGATTTACCTCTACAATTGGGGTCTGTATTATACAATATACGGAAAAATGCCTGTATGGGGTATGGTGGGTGGTCATTTTGTTTTGGATTTTACTATGGGTTGTTTTGGTCTTGTTTCACGTCTCGCCACGAAAAACACGATGGGAAGGGTCCCGGAGGTAAGCGGTGAAATTTTTTGAAAAGTACAAGGTAGGTCTGTATATAGGCCCATACTGGCTATGGGGGTATAGGTCCATACCAGGAAATTCACACGTGTTCATTGTGATATGGGTTGTTTGGTCTTGTTTTTTTCCTCTCACCATGTAGAACACGATGGGTAGGGTCCCGAAGTTAAGCGGTGAAATTTTTTTAAAAGAACCGGGTAGGTCTGTATATAGGCCCATACTGGCTATGGGGGTATAGGTCCATACTGGGAAATTCACACATGTTCATTGATATATGGGTTGTTTGGTCTTGTTTTTCACGTCTCGAAAGCAAGCGGTGAAATTTTTCAAAAAGTACCGGGTAGGTCTGTATATAGGCTCATAGGCCTACTGGCTCAGTGGATAGGTCCATACTGGGTGGACGTTTTGGGGTCTATGTGAGCCCCTAGTGGTCCCATGGTGTCGTATGAGGTCTTATTTGAAGCTCTCGTGGAGGAGGACCCGAGTGGACTAAGGTATCGTCCATTTTCAATATTGTGCGCATGCGCAGTCTGACCGCATTATAGAAAGCAGGCATTTTGGGGGTGCGTGGGGGTGTGCTTGGGGTAGAGATGGACCACTGTGGCTCCAGATGGGTCGTGGGAGGTGTCAAAGTGAAGCTTTTGTGGGGTAGAGTCAGAATGGCGTGTTTTTTAGTGCAAGTGGCGTCAATCTGCGCATGCTCAGTTGGTTGCAGTAAGTAAAGTGGTGATTTTGGGGGGTGCGTGGAGGTATGTTTGGGGTAGAGATGGACCATCCTTGGTCCGAATGTGTCTTGTGGGATGTCATTTTGTAGCTCTCAGGAATGTACACGTCATCTGTGACGTCATCGGTGACGTCATCAGTACGAGTAGTAGCGAAAGTGGGCATTTTGGGGAAGTGAAGGAAGGTATTTAGTGTAGAGATGGACGACTATTGGTCCAAATGCGTCGTGTGTGGTGTCATCTTGTAGTTCTCGTGGTGCAGAGCCCGATTTGGGAGATGTTCACAGCATCAGTGACTTCATGGGTGACGTCATCAGGACGTTTAGTAGCGAAAGTGGGCATTTTGGGGCAGTGAAGGAAGGTATTTGGTGTAGCGATGGACCATCCTTGGTCCGAATGCGTCCTGTAGGGGGTCATCTTGTAGCCTTGGGGGTGGAGACCACGATTTGAGGGATGACCACAGCATCTGTGACGTCATTGGTGACGTCATCAGTAGAAGTAGTAACGAAAGTGGGCAATTGGGACAGTGAAGGAGGGTATTTGGTGTAGAGATCGACCATCCATATCTGTCATGCATTATACCATATCTTTGCTGTATTATATCATATCTGTCCTGCATTATGCCAAATCTGTGCTGTATTATACCATATCTGTCCTGAATTATACCATATCTGTGCTGTGTTATACCATATCTGTGCTGTATTATACCATATTTGTCCTGTATTATAACAAATCTGTCCTGTATTGTACCATATTTCTCCTCTATTATACCGTATATGTCCTGTATTATACAAAACTTGTCCTGTATTATAGAGTATCTTTCCTGTATTATACCAAATCTGTCCTGTATTATACCAAATCTGTGCTGTATTATACAGCACCTGTCCTGTATTATACCAAATCTGTGCTGTATTATACCATATCTATCCTGTATTGTACCATATTTGTCCTGTATTATACAATATATGTTCTGTATTATACAATATTTGCCGTCTATTATACCATATCTGCGCTGTATTATACCATATCTGTGCTGTATTATACCATATCTGTGCTAAATTATACCATATTTGTGCTGCATTATACCATATCTGTCCTGTGTTATACAATATCTGTCCTGTATTATACCACATTTGTCCTGTATTGTACCATATTTGTCCTCTATTATACAATATATGTTGTGTATTATACAATATTTGTCCTCTATTATACCATATCTGTCATGCATTATACCATATCTTTGATGTATTATACCATATCTGTCCTGCATTATACTAAACCTGTGCTGCATTATACCATATTTGCATACCATATATTTTCTGTATTATACCAAATCTGTGCTGTATTATACAGTATCTGTCCCGTATTATACCAAATCTGGGCTGTATTATACAATATCTGTCCTGTATTCTACCATATCTGTCCTGTATTGTACCATATTTGTCCTCTATGATACCATGTGTTCCTATTATACCAATTCTGTGCTGTGTCATACAGTATCTGTCCTGTATTATACCGAATCTGTGCTGTATTATACCATATCTGTCCTGTATTGTACCATATATGTCCGATATTATACCAAATCTGTGCTGTATTATACAATATTTGCCCTCTATTATACCATATCTGTGCTGTATTATACCATATCTGTCCTGAATTATACCATATCTGTGCTGTATATGCAATATCTGTCCTGTGTTATACAATATATGTTCTGTATTATACCAAATATGTGCTGTATTAAACAGTATCTGTCCTGTATTATACCAAATCTGTGTTGTATTATAACATACCTCTCCTGTATTGTACCCATATATGTCCTGTATTATACAATATATGTTCTGTATTATACAATCGGATAGCGGTTGTCGTGAATAACAACAAGTTCAGCAATGTTCATGCAGTTTATTATCCCCAATGTTACATCATACCCTGGCTGGGCGAGCCGCCCTGGGTATGTTTAGTATGTTCACAGCAAAACAAATTGAAAAATTGAAATACCATGTTTTACTATTTAACGCACCGTCACATTAGGTGTTTACTGAGCTCAAGTCAACGAGCAGCATGTAGACATGCATGCTTTTCAAACTGACCAGTCAGTTGCTGCGACACCAACGTTTGATTCAGTCCCCGGTACCATGGCATGAGCGACAACTTCCCACTGAAGAGGAGCCGGGGAAAATCAGACCCAGTGAAGATGAGCCCGGGGAGACGAACGCCACTGGTGATGCGATGACGGAGAGCCCGCCTATACCCACAGTTCAGAAGAGCCCGTATATCCAGCCGGGCCCCAGCGTTACGGTTTCGAGTCATACACCTGACAACATCGAACATTTTCTGGACGAGCCCATAAATGTTCCTAGCGATCTCTTACAGGACGCCCATCCAGTGAGTGACATCTATCGGCGCCATTGGTCCCTGATACGGCACTGTTTCAACCGTCATCGCCCTATTCAAGATATCTACAATTTCCGACTGACCGACCTGGCCCATCTACGTAGCTACGTGGAAGCCATCTTCAACGACCAAACTACGACCTTCAAATTTAATGTCGCTTTCGGGTACGTCTTAGGCCACAAAGAGACGGACCAGTTACGGTATTATTATCCCAGCAATAATACCTATGTGTTTGACCAGCCGCCCACTATTACCAATCGTGCGTCACTGGAGACGATGCTGGAGAAACTGGACACCGTGGATCCCTTTGAATGGGCCCAACAACAACGCCCCAACACCAAGTGGACGGTGGAGAGGGTCACCAATGTTACGTTCTTCGTGGTTAAACTGATCAACCCTCTCCGCTGAATGCGTCACCCGTGCACTGATGAATACTATAACATGCCGTACATACTCTATATGTCTACATGCTGATCATTGACTTGAGCTCAGTAAACACTTGCACCTAATGTTACGGTACGTTAAATAATAAAACATGGTGTTTGATATTTCAATTTGTTTTGCTTTGAACATACTAAACATGGCCAGAGCGGCTCCCCCAGCCTGAGTATGATGTAATATTGGAGATAATAAACTGTATGAACATTGCTGAACTTGTTGTTATTCACGACAACCGCTATCCGATTGTATAATACAGAATATATATTGTATAATACAGGACATATACGGTACAATACATGACAGATATGGTATAATACAGCACAGATTTGGTCTAATACAGGGCAGATACTGTATAATACAGCACAGATTTGGTGTAATACAGGACAAATATGGTAAAATACAGGACAGATTTGGTATAACACAGGACAGATATTGTATAACACAGGACAGATATTGCATAATACAGCACAGATATGGTATACTACAGCACAGATATCGTATCATAGAGGCCAAATATTGGATAATACAGAACATATATTGTATAATGCAGGAGATATATGGTACAATACATGATAGATATGGTATAATACAGCACAGATTTGGTATAATACAGGACAGATACTATATCATACAGCACAGATCTGGTATAATACATCGCAGATTTGGTATAATACAGGACAGATACTGTATAACACAGGCAAGATTTAGTATAATACAGGACATATATGGTATAATAGAAGACAAATATGGTACAATACAGGGTAGATTTGTTATAATACAGGACAGATATTGTTTAACACAGGACAGATATGGTATAATACAGCACAGATTTGGTATAACACAGGACAAATACTGTATAATACAGCAAAGATTTGGTATTATACAACACAGATTTGGTATAATACAGGACAGATGCTGTATAATACAGGACAGATTTGATATAATACAGGACAGATATTGTTTAACACAGGACAGATATGGTATAATACAGCAGAGATATGGTATAATGCAGGACAGATAAGGTATAATACAGCAAAGATATGGTATAATGCATGACAGATATGGATGGTCATCTCTACACCAAATACCCTCCTTCACTGCCTCAAAATGCTCACTGTCGCTACTATTTGTACTGATGACGTCACCAATGACGTCACAGATGCTGTGGGCATCCCTTAAATCGTGGTCTCCACCCCGAAAGCTACAAGATGACCCCTCACAGTACACATTCGGACCAAGGATGGTCCATCTCTGCAAAAAATACCTCCCTTCAGTGACCCAAAATGCCCACTTTCGCTACTACTCGTACTGATGACGTCACCGATGACGTCACAGATGCTGTAAACATTCCCCAAATCGGGGTCTGCACCACGAGAACTACAAGATGACACCCCAGACGACGCATTCGGACCAATAGTGGTCCGTCTCTACACAAAATACCTTCCTGCACTTCCCCAAAATGCCCACTTTCGCTACTACTCGTACTGATGACGTCACCGGTGACGTCAGAGATGACGTGTATGTTCCTCAAATCGGGGTCTACACACGGAGAGCTACAAAATGACACCCCACACGACACATTCGGACCAAGAATGGTCCATCTCTACCCCAAACACACCTCCACGCACCCCCCAAAATGACAACTTTATTTACTACACCCAACTGCGCATGCGCAGATTGAAGCGACTTGCACGACAAAACATGCCATTCTGACTCTAACCCACAAAAGCTTCACTTTGACACCTCCCACGACCCATTTGGACCCATAGTGGTCCATATCTATCCCAAACACACTCCAACGCACCCCCAAAATGCCTGCTTTCTATATTACGGCCAGACTGCGCATGCGCGCAATATTGAAAACGGACGATAGCTTAGTCCAGCTGGGTGCTCCCCCACGAGAGTTTCAAAATAAGACCTAATACGACACCATGGGGCCAGTAGGGGCTCACCTAGACCTCAAAACGTCCACCCAGTATGGACCTATCCACTAAGCCTTATATACAGACGTACTTTTGGAAGAATTTCACCGCTTACCTTCGAGACCCCTCCCATCGTGTTCTACATGGTGAGACGTGAAAAACAAGACCAAACAACCCATATCGCAATGAAAATGTGTGAATTTCGCAGTATGGACCTATACCCCCATAGCCAGTATGGAGCTATGGACCTATATACAGACCTACCCGGTACTTTCCAAACAATTTCACCGCTTAGCTCCGGGACCCTTCCCATCGTGTTTTTCGTGGCAAGACGTAAAAAACAAGACCAAACAACCATAGTAAAATCCCAAAAAAATGACCACCCCCCCCCCCCCAATATCCCACACAGGCATTTTCCCGTATATTGTACAATACAAGCCCCTATTGTAGAGGTAAAGTCCGTGTTCCGCTTTTTATATTTTCTGGGACAAATCCTCAGTTCACATGCACCCACCCATGACTTGATAGGCAGACCCCGATAAGCCCGGGGGACAGATATTAACCCTTTTGGATAGGGTTGATAGGGGTTCCCCTATTTTAGTGGTAAAGTCCGTGTTCCGTTTTTTATATTTTCGGGACATATCCTAAATTTACATACACCCACCCATGACTGAATAGCTCTGGAGGAGTGCTTCACTTTGTCACATCACTCGACCCAATCGGTCCACTAGGGACCTCTCCCGCCCCTGAAGATTGCCGATGATTCTCACGAAATCCCGCGTATTTGGGACTACTTTCTGTCCGCGGAGGCAGACCACATCACCGCCAGACCGCATCACCGTGGAGGAATACATCCCCAGGTCACGCCAGATTCACGCAGACCGGAAGTGACGTTATACACTTGCGCAGAACACACCTGCGCAGACCTCCCGATGACCTCCACGAAACCTCCACATACCTGCGCTCTCGTCCAAATGTTGTTTTATCGGTGCTTTGTATACTACTCATCTTGGGTCTATTTGCATTACCCTTCGAGCAGAGGATCATGACCAATTCAAGATGGCGGCCACGTGGGGTACCAGAAAACTGATATTTTCGTTATTTTCCTTCAAAATTGAAGGAAAACTGCTTTTTCGCGACGAAAAGTGGAAAGAAACTATTTTATTTTGTATATCACATTAATATCTACTAATTTATTTTTTCACATTTTCTGGTATAGCTTGGCCCAAGGATATAATGTTGTAAGTTTCAACCTTCTAGCTCAACAGGTAAAAAATTAATAAGGGATGGAGGGGAGGGGGGACCGTTTGAACGCGGTGAAACAAAATAAATGCAGTCTGTAGAGCACCAGCTTGTTTTAACCAAAAATAGCAGAAACTTTCATCGTCAGTTAAACTTCACGATGCTGACACTCCGTGAATTTGTAGGTTATCATATTTGAACCTATTTGCATAACCCCTCGAGCAGAGAATCATGGGAAAATTAAGGAGGGCAAAATTGAAGGAAAACTGCTTTTTCGCGACGAAAAGTGGACAGAAACTATTTTATTTTATATATCACATTAATATCTATTAATTTATTTTTTCACATTTTCTGGTATAGCTTGGCCCAAGGATATAATGTTGTAAGTTACAACCTTCTAGCTCAACAGGCAAAAAAATAATAAGGGATGGAGTTGGGGGGAGGGGGGGGCCGTTTGAACGCGGTGAAACAAAATAAATGCAGTCTGTAGAGCACCAGCTTGTTTTAATCAAAAAAGACACTCCGTGAATTTGTAGGTTATCATATTTGAACCTATTTGCATAACCCCTCGAGCAGAGAATCATGGGAAAATTAAGGAGGGCGGTCAAGTCGGGTACCAGAAAAGAGAAGTTTTTGTCATTTTTCTTTAAAATGTATGCTTTTCCGCGAGAAAAATTGGGCAAAAACTATTTCACATCACATGATTATTTATTTTTTTGGAGAAATTATAAATAAAAATATCGAAAATCTGACTGAAAAATCGACCAAAAAATATTTTTTTTAATGACGTCACTTTGACGTAATTAAAGCGGCCATCCTGGAATAATTTTTTTTTTTTACATCTTATGTGGTTAGTGTGGAAGATTCAACCCCCTAGCTCAAGGGGTAAGAACTAGAGCCTTGAGCCTTTGGAAGGTTCTGCCTTATATACACAAATGTTCAGTTGCTTTAAAATGATATGGTCTTCCAACGATAGGATTCACAAAAAACTAGTTTCTATGCATTATTTTACTTCCATATTTTGCAAGCCTTGACTGTTACTGCAACATTTTCATTCATTTTTATTTATTTTTCATTTCATTCTGATGTTGTGATGCCTCTTTAATGGATCGTGTCGGGTGACCAGACATTGACTAGGCAAGGATTTCCCCCAAATTTTGGTGAAGGAAGTTTTCAAATGCAAATATTCGCAATAAAATGATTCAATATAAAACACATAGTATGAATCCACAGAAACATAGTTTGTTTAAGACAAAATGTCAAATTGAAAAGATATTGCCGTGTTTTTCTTAAATGAAGTTGCAGGGTCACTGACAAAAGTTATAGGGCCAATAGAAATGGCTTTTGGGGGAGGAGGATGGACCTCTCAAATGATGCAATCTGAGAGCATCTTAGGATGGAACTGGCACCAGACGAAGCATTTCGGTGATGAATGAGTAAGCATGGTAAGGGGTCATCCAAAAGTATGAACTTAGAAATGCCAAGGGAGGGGACATTTTGCCCAATTAATTTCCAAGGTATCAGATTCTGCCAAATATTATTGATCTGATCATCTTGTCATATAGTTAATATGGAAAAACTTTGTCCAAACTGGATATTTTGAAATTAATGACAATAAGGACATCCTTGTGTCATGCCGATGGTCCTAAAATTCTATTGAAAAGTAATTTTGAGAATTTTTGTTGTCAATAAGTGAGATCTTGTGTACCAGAAATTGACAAAGTGTACAAACTTGTTTAGATTGTTATTTTTATTCAAATATTGGTTGGTGTTGCATGATAATGAATCAAACAGCCAGAATTGTAATATATGTGAAGTTTCAGCTCTCCATCATTTGTCAATTTGGATATATTCAAACTTTCCCTAGCAGATAATTAACAGCATGACAACATGTCCACTTTTTTGTGTGAACGATTTTGCTATCCAAATTTGATGGTTATGCGTCAGATATTGAAACACGTTACGACAACTGAGTGAGAAAGTCACACATCAGAAAAATTCATGTGGAGAATAATTGGACTGGGAGACCAAGGCCTAAATGGACAAGTCACCGTGAACTTTGGCAGCGCTGTTGTTGTAAAATTGTATGGTACAGAGTTGTAAAATGCTATCTCACACACAGACAGAAATAATACAGAAACTGATAAGGATCTGTGTTATATTAATGAACGACAATCACTGATCATAAGAAGGACAGGTGACTTTAATACCACCTCTATTACGACACAAATACGACTAATGCATACTGATTTTTTTCCTGCCACAATTATGCATTTACATCCGCCAAGTAATACATTTGTATATATGGGTATAGCAATGGCAAATGAATAAATTTACCCCCAATCATATAGTACCATAGCAATCCTCACCATACTCCTCAACCTGGCCATTTTCACTTTAAACCAAAATATCTACTATTTCACAAGATGAATGCGTAAATAGTTCAGACAATGATTCCATTCACATAAAAACACTATTACATATATTTGATGAGGGCAAAAGTAACGCCAAAGTTACTTTTCAAAGGGTGAAAAGGAACTATTTCTTGGAGCTCAGAAACACCATTGTGACAAAGTTATACACGCATACCATTAAGGGGAGCCTCATTTATAACCTGAGACCTTTCAGCACATAGACTATAATCACTTCTGCTAACCGCAGAACCCAAAAATAATTGTTGGGGGGTGGGGGCCCAGGCTTGGCAGGTGTCAAAAAGCCCAGGCCAGATAGGGTTATTTTTTCACGTTGTGGTGTTCAATAAAACATATACCACGTACCATGGTATGAGCGACAACTTCCCACTGAAGAGGAGCCGCGGAAGATCAGACCCAGTGAAGATGAGCCCGGGGAGACGAACGCCACTGGTGTTGCGATGATGGAGAGCCCGCCTATACCCACAGTTCAGAAGAGCCCGTATATCCAGCCGGACCCCAGCGTTACGGTTTCGAGTCATACACCTGACAACATCGAACATTTTCTGGACGAGCCCATAAATGTTCCTAGCGATCTCTTACAGGACGCCCATCCAGTGAGTGACATCTATCGGCGCCATTG
This sequence comes from Hanleya hanleyi, assembly GCA_036873755.1. Taxonomy (NCBI): domain Eukaryota; kingdom Metazoa; phylum Mollusca; class Polyplacophora; order Lepidopleurida; family Hanleyidae; genus Hanleya; species Hanleya hanleyi. The sequence goes on from JAVTVY010046832.1 coordinate 137,276, forward strand.
GTCCCTGATACGGCACTGTTTCAACCGTCATCGCCCTATTCAAGATATCTACAATTTCCGACTGACCGACCTGGCCCATCTACGTAGCTACGTGGAAGCCATCTTCAACGACCAAACTACGACCTTCAAATTTAATGTCGCTGTCGGGTACGTCTTAGGCCACAAAGAGACGGACCAGTTACGGTATTATTATCCCAGCAATAAGACCTATGTGTTTGACCAGCCGCCCACTTTTACCAATCGTGCGTCACTGGAGACGATGCTGGAGAAACTGGACACCGTGGATCCCTTTGAATGGGCCCAACAACAACGCCCCAACACCAAGTGGACGGTGGAGAGGGTCACCAATGTTACGTTCTTCGTGGTTAAACTGATCAACCCCCTCGGCTAAATGCGTCACCCGTGCACTGATGAATACCATAACATGCCGTACATACTCTATATGTCTACATGCTGATCATTGACTTGAGCTCAGTAAACACTTGCAAATAATGTTACGGTGCGTTAAATAATAAAACATGGTGTTTGATATTTCAATTTGTTTTGCTGTGAACATACTAAACATGGCCAGAGCGGCTCCCCTAGCCTGAGTATGATGTAACATTGGAGATAATAAACTGTATGAACATATATTGCTGAACTTGTTGTTATTCACGACAACCGCTATCCGATTGTATAATACAGAATATATATTGCATAATACAGGACATATACGGTACAATACAGGACAGATATGGTATAATACAGCACAGATTTGGTCTAATACAGGGCAGACACTGTATAATACAGCACAGATTTGGTATAATACAGAACATATATTGTATAATACAGGACAAATATGGTAAAATACAGGAAAGATTTGGTATAACACAGGACAGATATTGTATAACACAGGACAGATATTGCATAATACAGCACAGATATGGTATAATACAGCACAGATATCGTATCATAGAGGCCAAATATTGGATAATACAGAACATATATTGTATAATGCAGGAGATATATGGTACAATGCATGATAGATATGGTATAATACAGCACAGATTTGGTATAATACAGGACAGATACTATATCATACAGCACAGATCTGGTATAATACATCGCAGATTTGATATAATACATGACAGATACTGTATAATACAGGCAAGATTTGGTATAATACAGGACATATATGGTATAATAGAAGACAAATATGGTGCAATACAGGACAGATTTGTTATAATACAGGACAGATATTGTTTAACACAGGACCGATATGGTATAATACAGCACAGATTTGATATAACACAGGACAAATACTGTATAATACAGCAAAGATTTGGTATTATACAACACAGATTTGGTATAATACAGGACAGATGCTGTATAATACAGGACAGATTTGGTATAATACAGGACAGATATTGTTTAACACAGGACAGATATGGTATAATACAGCAGAGATATGGTATAATGCAGGACAGATAAGGTATAATAGAGCAAAGATATGGTATAATGCATGACAGATATGGATGATCCATCTCTGCAACAAATATCTTCCTTCACTGCCCCAAAATGCCCACTTTCGCTACTACTCGTACTGATGACGTCACCGGTGACGTCACAGATGCTGTGAACATTCCCCAAATCGGGGTCTGCACCACGAGAACTACAAGATGACACCCCAGACGACGCATTCGGACCAATAGTGGTCCGTCTCTACACAAAATACCTTCCTTCACTTCCCCAAAATGCCCACTTTCGCTACTACTCGTACTGATGACGTCACCGATGACGTCACAGATGACGTGTATGTTCCTCAAATCGGGGTCTACACACGGAGAGCTACAAAATGACACCCCACACGACACATTAGGACCAAGAATGGTCCATCTCTACCCCAAACACACCTCCACGCACCCCCCAAAATGACAACTTTACTTACTACACCCAACTGCGCATGCGCAGATTGAAGCGACTTGCACGACAAAACATGCCATTCTGACTCTACCCCACAAAAGCTTCACTTTGACACCTCCCACGACCCATTTGGACCCATAGTGGTCCATATCTATCCCAAACACACTCCAACGCACCCCACAAAATGCCTGTTTTCTATACTACGGTCAGTCTGCGCATGCGCACAATATTGAAAACGGACGATAGCTTAGTCCAGCTGGGTGCTCCCCCACGAGAGCTTCAAAATAAGACCTAATACGACACCATGGGGCCAGTAGGGGCTCATCTAGACCTCAAAACGTCCACCCAGTATGGACCTATCCACTAAGCCTATATACAGACGTACCCGGTACTTTTGGAAGAATTTCACCGCTTACCTTCGAGACCCCTCCTATCGTGTTCTACATGGTGAGACGTGAAAAACAAGACCAAACAACCCATATCGCAATGAACATGTGTGAATTTCGCAGTATGGGCCTATACCCCCATAGCCAGTATGGGGCTATGGGCCTATATACAGACCTACCCGGTACTTTCCTAAAAAATTCACCGCTTAGTTCCGAGACTCCTCCCATCGTGTTCTACATGGTGAGACGAGAAAACCAAGACCAAACAACCCATATCTCAATGAACATGTGTGAATTTCCCAATATGAACCTATACCCCCATAGCCAGTATGGGCCTATATACAGACCTACCCGGTACTTTTCGAAAAATTTCACCGCTTACCTTCGAGACCCCTCCCATCGTGTTCTACATGGTGAGACGTGAAAAACAAGACCAAACAACCCATATCGCAATGAAAATGTGTGAATTTCCCAGTATGGACCTATACCCCAATAGCCAGTATGAAGCTATGGACCTATATACAGACCTACCCGGTACTTTCCAAAAAATTTCACCGCTCAGCTCCGGGACCCTTCCCATCGTGTTTTTCGTGGCAAGACGTGAAAAACAAGACCAAACAACCCATAGTAAAATCCAAAAAAAAATGACTCTGGAGGAGTGCTTCACTTTGTCACCTCACTCGACCCAATCGGTCCACTAGGGACCCCTCCCGCCCCTGAAGATTGCCGATGATTCTCACGAAATCCCGCGTATTTGGGACTACTTTCTGTCCGCGGAGGCAGACGGCATCACCGCCAGACCGCATCACCGCGGAGGAATACATCCCCAGGTCACGCCAGATTCACGCAGACCGGAAGTGACGTTATACATTTGCGCAGAACACACCTGCGCAGACCTCCCCATGACCTCCACAAAACCTCCACATACCTGCGCACTCGTCCAAATGTTGTTTTACCGGTAGTAGTATATAAAGGACCGATTCCTTAGTATTTATGCAAATGAGATGACTTCACGTGACTGACCTTTCCCACCTCCAACACAGAAGAGTTCCAATCTAGGGGGAGGTAACTCCGGGTCACTATAGCTCCGGCAAAGGGCCCCTGGGCATGTATTCTTCCGCGGTGATGCGGTCTGGCGGTGATGTGGTCGCGGAAGAAAGCTTCCGCGGAGAAAAAGTAGTCCCTAGACTGGAAATACGCTGCATGGTCCGATTGGGTCGTATGAGGTATCAAAGTGAAGCATTCGTGAAGGGGCATCTGATGGGCTGGGTGTGAGATTGAGATATCGACATTCTGCGCATGCGCGGTGGCCGAAGGGTATGAAAACAGATGTTTTGGAGCTAGGGGAGCCCCTAATGGTCCCATGGGGTCATATGAGGAATCAATGTGAAGCCTATGTGAGGGGGCATCTGACTGGACTAGTGGCTCGAGCGTTGTCACCATTCTACGCATGCGCGGTGGCCAGAGGGTATGAAAATAGACGTTTTGGGATCTAGGGGAGCGCCTAATGGGCCGATGGAGTTGTATGAGGTATCCATGTGCAGCCTATGTGAAGGGGCAACCAGTCATGGGTGGGTACATGTAAACATTTTCCTGAAGAAAAAAAAAACGGAACACGGACTTTATCGGAAAATCCTGGAAAATGCCTATATGGGGTATGGGGGGTATATAGGTCACCGGGCTTAACGGGGCTTGCCTATCAATAGAGTTATCTCCCCCTAGTTCCAGGGTGGGTGTACGTAAAATTTTTCCTGAAAAAATACGGAACACGGACTTTATCCTAAATTACGGGAAAATGCCTATATGGAGTATGGGGGGTATAAGACCATCCTGGGAAACCTACTTCTAGACATTTGCGGTGTGGTTGTTTGGATTTGTTTTCTTAGTCTCGTCAAGACAAACATGATAGGAAGTGTCCCGGCACGAAACGGTGAAATTTTTGGAAAAAGTCACCGAGGTCTGTCTATAGGCCTAGAGGCTGGCTATATGGGGCGTATAGGACCAATGTTTGTCCCACTGGGAAGCCTACTTCTATACATTTGCGGTATGGTTGTTTGGATTTGTTTTCTTAGTCTCCTCATTTAGAACACGATAGAAAGTGTCCCGTCACGAAACGGTAAAATTTTTGAAAAAAGTTCGAGGTCTGTCTATAGCCCATATAGACCCATATAGTTCCATACTGGGGGTATAGGACCAATGTTTGTCCCACTGGGAAACCTACTTCTATACATTTGCGGTATGGTTGTTTGGATTTGTTTTCTTAGTCTCGTCAAGACAAACATGATAGGAAGTGTCCCGGCACGAAACGGTGAAATTTTTGAAAAAAGTCACCGAGGCCTGGGTAGGCCCACAGGCCTATACTGCATGGCTATGGGAGTATAGGGCCATACGGGGTGGACGTTTTGGGGTCTAGGTGAGCCCCTAATGATTCTATGATGTCGTATGAGGTCTTATTGTGAAGCTGTCGTGGAGGAGCATCCGACTGGACTAATAGTTCGTCCGTTTTCAATATTCTGCGCATGCGCAGTCTGGCCCGTAGTATAGAAAGCAAGCATTTTTGGGGGTATGTGGGTGCGTGTTTGGGGTAGAGATGCACCGCTATGGGTCCGAATGGGTCGTGGGAGGCGTCAAAGTGAAGCTTGTGTGGATTAGAGTCAGAATGGCGTGGTTTTAAATGGAAGTCGCGTCAATCTGCGCATGCGCAGTTGGTTGTAGTAAGTAAAGTGGACATTTTGGGGCAGTGAAGGAAGGTATTTGGTGTAGAGAGGGACCATCCTTGGTCCGAATGCGTCGTGTGAGGTGTCATTTTGTAGCTCTTGGGGTGTAGACCCCGATTTGAGGGATGTTCACGTCATCTGTGACGTCATTGGTGACGTCATCAGTACGAGTAGTAGCCAAAGTGGACATTTTGGGGCAGTGAAAGGAAGGTATTTGGTGTAGAGAGGGACCATCCTTGGTCCGAATGCGTCGTATGAGGTGTCATATTGTAGCAACGCCCGCCAACGCCAAGCTTAACGCTTCAACGCCCTGGTGAAATAGCTCAGAAGTTCTGATTTTCTAGATATTCCATGGAATTGTCACTAATTCTTCGAAATGCAGTGACGCCCGTCAACGCTTGTAGTTACGCCTTAACGCTCTAACATAACGCCTTGACGCCATGATATAGACCGGAGAGAGAACAACAACAACAACAATGATGACACTTGAGAGAACAACAACAACAACAAGTTTTTTTTCACATAGTTTATTTTCCCCAATGTTACATCATACCCACACTGGGGGAGCCGCGTTGGGTATGTTTACAACTCAAAAAGACTCTTGCTCAATCAGAGGCCACCATTTGCATCTGTCCTATTCGTTCCTGTCCGTTAGATTCTTGTCCAATCAGAAGTCTCCATTTCAGAAAGTTCCATCTTCGGCCATGTTCGATCTGAACCGTTTATTCTAATCATCGTCGGACAGGCCTGGATATTCTTCGGGCAGCATGTCCTGAAACAGTTGTTTGCGCATTCTGATCGCATTTTCCAGGGCCTCGGTGGGTGGTAGCCCCATAGCCTCTTCCAAGTGACGCTTGGTCTTCATGATGGACCTGTGCGTGGGGTCGCCTTTCATTTCAAGCGGTAGTAAGGTATACTGTTCATAGATCGCCATGGCTGTTTTCCTGATGCGGGGGCGCATTGGGTGTACGTCTGTTGTAAATTATCCTCTCCGGCGTCCTCGATCGCTGCAGCGTACGTATTGATAGCTGCTGTCACAATACGATCCCAGAAGGTAGGTTCTGCCTCACTTTCCACGGTGGCTGACTATCTGAGGTCAAGCTCTCCGTATCACTAGATAGACTCTCAGCAATCTCTGTTTCGGTATCAGTCGATACACTCTCAGCAGTCTCAGCATCCGCCTCAACGGACTCCTCGGAGTCTTCAATCCCATGTATATTTTTCTGGTGTCGCATCATATCGTAATGTCTGGTGAACGTGCGTTCGCACTCAGAGCAAGTATAAGCCATGTTGACGGTTGAACGTCGACTGTGCGTGTTTTTGGAAATACGCTCGCTTTTATAGACAGTAACGCCCGTCAACGCTTAGCTTAACGCTTCAACGCCCTGGTGAATTAGCTCAGAAGCTCTGATTTCCATGGAATTGACACCAATTCATCGAAATGCAGTGACGCCCGTCAACGCCCGTCGTTACGCCTTAACGCCCGTCTCAACGCCTTATCACACTTTCTTAATGCTTTAACGTCGTCTAATGATGCGTTCGAACAAATGTTTCTTTTGTGCTATTGCTCTGACATACGCCGCTTTCCAGTTCATGCCCGAGGTTTTCAACATCGACGCTGTTCTTTCAATTTCCATATGGACTGGGTCGTTATCCAACAATTTCATATGGGTCAGTAAGTCGGCATACCGCTGACGTAAAGCCCGTCGTAGTCTGGGTGCCAATCTGTTATGGGCTAAAATTGCGGCTTCCTCTTTCGAATACCCTTTGCGTTGAAACTTGTTTTCTGTGACCTCCAACATCTCGCCCATCTCGGCGTCCATACTTTCTTTAAACAAATCCTTCCATAGCCTCGAGTTCACATTATGTTCTTCAACCTCGGGTTGGTCCTTCACGGTTGGGTGATATTCCGGGACTGGCGGTATGAAGAAGGCCCGCTGTACGGGGGTGGGTTGCTGCTTCACCAAATGTGGACTCGGTGGATGGTGTAGGGGCTGTGGTGATCCCTCGCCGGGTAGCAGGTGGGTCGTCAGCCGGCGATCTTCGGTGGTATGAGCTTTTAAATCTACGAACAGGTAGCCGTACGGACGACTTGTCGCTTCTTGAAACGCCTGCATGAAATGGTCGATGTTCTGAGGATAAATTCGACTACCAAACACACGAATTTGTGCTCTGTCGATGGGGTTGGAAAACAACACAAAGTATTGGCAGTTCATGCCTGACGCTTCCTTGAGAGTAGGATTTCTGGAAAACAAACAGATGACGGACAGACAGATGATGGAATCCCTTTGGTAATAGGTGCTGCGATGAATTGCTTGGCCGCACTACGAATACCTAGCTATTCGCCGTCTGCTCAATAGTAATACGGCGAGAAACTCACATTTCTGTAGTTATTATTCGTATTATAACACAATGTGTCGGAGCTGGGGCCGTCATTTTCGAATTTCTCATTACTAGGACGCGAAATAAAATATCGTCATCGTATAGGGATGCTCTACTGCACTTGTTGGACCTATAGCAGGACTCGGCGGTGTCTCTTGGTTGTGTTTGCCTTGAATGTGCCTGAGCATACTATCGCGACGAGAGAAGGTTCTCTGACAGAACGTACACGTACACGACATGTTGATCTGTCGACCAATACATAAGGACTGATGAGGGACACATGCTCATTCTTATATGTACAGACACCACCACCAACACCACCACCACACACTACCACACACACACACACACACCACCACCACCACCGCCACCACCGGGCGTTGACGGGCGTCAACGCCCGGTGGTGGTGGTGGGACTCCCGTGTGGCAGAGCTCTTGGATCGGAGCTCTTGGAGCTCAAAGCCTGTGGAGCTCAGATATCGGAAGTGACATTTGCATACGACCTCTGTGAGGTCACTTCCGCTTCCGTTCACGTGACTGGAACTGACCTATGACTCCGGCGCGCAAAGGTTTCCACCGCGGCGGAAACCTTTACACCGCGCGCGCCGGGGTCAAAGGTCAGTTCCGGTCACGTGAACGGAAGCGGAAGTCACCTCACAGAGGTCGCATGCAAATGTCACTTCCGAGATCTGAGCTCCACAGGCTTTGAGCTCCAAGAGCTCCGATCCAAGAGCTCTGCCACACGGGAGTTCCCACCACCACCACCGGGCGTTGACGCCCGTCAACGCCCGGTGGTGGCGGTGGTGGTGGTGGTGGTGGTGGTGTGTGTGTGTGTGTGTGTGTGTGGTAGTGTGTGGTGGTGGTGTTGGTGGTGGTGTTTGTACATATAAGAATGAACATCTGTCCCTCATCAGTCCTTATGTATTGGTCGACAGATCAACATGTCGTGTACGTGTACGTTCTGTCAGAGAACCTTCTCTCGTCGCGATAGTATGTTCAGGCACATTCAAGGCAAACACAACCAAGAGACACCGCCGAGTCCCGCTATAGGTCCAGTATAGCATCCCTATACGATGACGGTGAGCGGCCCTACGGCATGTGGAAAGACGTCCTGGGTAATGAAGTTCTTAGAGGAAGGTGTGGCAACCCCAGCTCCGACACGTGTTGTTTGGTGTTATAGCCAATGGCAGCCCGCCTACGAAACTACGCGATTATAGAATGTGAGTTTCGTCCCAGGGATTCCTCATGAAATAGACGAACCGTATTACTTTAACCTCGAGCAGACCAACGTGGTAGTGCTAGATGATCTGATGAGTGCGGCCAAGGACAATTCGAAAATCGCCGACCTATTCACCAATGGGTCCCATCATCGCAATCTGTCCGTCATCTATTTGACCCAGAATCTCTTTCCTCAAGGGAAGGCGTCCAGAGATATTGCCTTGAACTGCCAATACTTTGTGTTGTTCTCCAACCCCATCGACAGAGCACAAATTCGTGTGTTTGGTAGTCGAATTTATCCTCAGAACATCGACCATTTCATGCAGGCGTTTCAAGAAGCGACAAGTCGTCCGTACGGCTACCTGTTCGTAGATTTAAAAGCCCATACCCCGAAGATCGCCGGCTGACGACCCACCTGCTACCCGGCGAGGGATCACCACAGCCCCTACACCATCCACCGAGTCCACATTTGGTGAAGCAGCAACCCACCCCCGTACAGCGGGCCTTCTTCATACCGCCAGTCCCGGAATATCACCCAACCGTGAAGGACCAACCCGAGGTTGAAGAACATAATGTGAACTCGAGGCTATGGAAGGATTTGTTCAAAGAAAATATGGACGCCGAGATGGGCGAGATGTTGGAGGTCACAGAAAACAAGTTTCAACGCAAAGGGTATTCGAAAGAGGAAGCCGCAATTTTAGCCCATAACAGATTGGCACCCAGACTACGACAGGCTTTACGTCAGCGGTATGCCGACTTACTGACCCATATGAAATTGTTGGATAAGGACCCAGTCCATATGGAAATTGAAAGAACAGCGTCGATGTTGAAAACCTCGGGCATGAACTGGAAAGCGGCGTATGTCAGAGCAATAGCACAAAAGAAACATTTGTTCGAACGCATCATTAAACGACGTTAAAGCATTAAGAAAGTGTGATAAGGCGTTGAGACGGGCGTTAAGGCGTAACGACGGCGTTGACGGGCGTCACTGCATTTCGATGAATTGGTGTCAATTCCATGGAAATCAGAGCTTCTGAGCTAATTCACCAGGGCGTTGAAGCGTTAAGCTAAGCGTTGATGGGCGTTACTGTCTATAAAAGCGAGCGTATTTCCAAAAACACGCACAGTCGACGTTCAACCGTCAACATGGCTTATACTTGCTCTGAGTGCGAACGCACGTTCACCAGACATTACGATATGATGCGACACCAGAAAAAGATACATGGGATTGAAGACTCCGAGGAGTCCGTTGAAGCGGATGCTGATACAGAGACTGCTGAGAGTGTATCGACTGATACCGAAACAGAGATTGCTGAGAGTCTATCTAGTGATACGGAGAGCTTGACCTCAGATAGTCAGCCTACGTCCGTGGAAAGTGAGGCAGAACCTACCTTCTGGGATCGTATTGTGACAGCAGCTATCAATACGTACGCTGCAGCGATCGAGGACGCCGGAGAGGATAATTTACAACAGACGTACACCCAAATGCGCCCCCGCATCAGGAAAACAGCCATGGCGATCTATGAACAGTATACCTTACTACCGCTTGAAATGAAAGGCGACCCCACGCACAGGTCCATCATGAAGACCAAGCGTCACTTGGAAGAGGCTATGGGGCTACCACCCACCGAGGCCCTGGAAAATGCGATCAGAATGCGCAAACAACTGTTTCAGGACATGCTGCCCGAAGAATATCCAGGCCTGTCCGACGATGATTAGAATAAACGGTTCAGAGCGAACATGGCCGAAGATGGAACTTGCTGAAATGGCGACTTCTGATTGGACAAGAATACATCTAACGGCCAGGAACGAATATGAAACATGCAAATGGTGGCCTATGATTGGGCAAGAGTCTTTTTGAGTTGTAAACATACCCAACGCTGCTCCCCCAGCGTGGGTATGATGTGACATTGGGGAAAATAAACTATATGAAAAAACTTCTTGTTGTTGTTGTTCTCTCATGTGTCATCCTTGTTGTTGTTGTTGTTCTCTCTCCGGTCTATATCATGGCGTCAAGGCGTTATGTAAGAGCGTTAAGGTGTAACGACGGGCGTTGACGGGCGTCACTGCATTTCGATGAATTGGTGTCAATTCCATGGAATATCTAGAAAATCAGAACTTCTGAGCTATTTCACCAGGGCGTTGAAGCGTTAAGCTTGGCGTTGGCGGGCGTTGCTACAATATGACACCTCATACGACGCATTCGGACCAAGATTGGAGAACAACACAAAGTATTGGTAGTTCAAGGCAATATCTCTGGACGCCTTCCCTTGAGGAAAGAGATTCTGGGTCAAACAGATGACGGACAGATTCTGATGATGGGATCCTTTCCACATACCCCCAAAAATGCCTGTTTTCTCTACTACGACCAGGCTGCGCATGCGCAGATTGACGCGACTTGCACTTAAAAACACGCCATTCTGACTCTACCCCACACAAGCTTCACATTGATACCTCACACGACCCATTCGAACCGTGAATAGCCCATCTCTACCCCCAAACACACACCCACATACCCCCCAAAATGCCTGCTTTCTATACTACGGCCAGGCTGCGCATGCGCAGACTATTGAACACGGACGAACCATTAGTGTAGTCAAGTGTTCCTCCACGAGAGCTTCAAAATAAGACCTCACTCGACCCCATCGGATCATTAGGGACTCACCTAGACCCCAACACGTCCACCCCGTATGGGCCTATACACCCATAGCCATGCAGTATAGGCCTATGGGCCTACCCAGGCCTCGGTGACTTTTTCCAAAAATTTCACCGTTTCGCTCCGCGACACTTCCTATCATGTTCTAAATGACGAGACGTGAAAAACAAATCCAAACAACCCTACCGCAAATGTATAGAAGTACGTTTCCCAGGGGGACAAACATTGATCCTATACCCCCAGTATGGGACTATATGGGTCTATATGGGTCTCGGTGACTTTTTTCAAAAATTTCACCGATTCGCTACGGGACACTTCCTATCATGTTTGTCTTGACGAGACTAAGAAAACGAGACCCCACTACCTATACCGCAAATGTCGAGAAGTAGGTTTCCCAGGATGGTCCTATACCCCCCATACCCCATATAGGCATTTTCACGTAATTTAGGATAAAGTCCGTGTTCCGTATTTTTTCAGGAACAATTTTACATGCACCCACCCATGCTTGAAATATACTTCACTTTGATACCTCATACAACTCCATCGGCCCATTAGGGCTCCCCTAGCTCCAAAACGTCTAGCAGGACCCATACAAGGCCCAGTTTTCGACACTAGGTGACCACATCCCGACGAAATGGCCAGTTTTCGACACCGGATGTGCCGCCATCTTGAACATACGTGCCGCCATCTTGGATATGGCCTATAATGCACCGGGTCAAAATACTCGCTTCTGATTGGCTGAGAGCTCTGTGACGGATTTGAAATACTCGCTTCTGATTGGACGAGAGCTCCGCATTACGTCTGCGCATGCGCAGAATGATATTCCTACCGCACACCCAGTCCATCAGATGCCCCTTCACGAATGCTTCACTTTGATACCTCACTCGACCCAATCGGTCCATTAGTGGCTCCCCTAGCTCCAAAACGTCTATTTCCATACCCTTTGGCCACCGCGCATGCGCAGAATGCCGATATTTCAACCCCACACCCAGCCCGTCAGATGCCCCTTCACGAATGCTTCACTTTGATACCTCACTCGACCCCATTGGTCCATTAGTGGCTCCCCTAGCTCCAAAACGTCTATTTCCATACCCTTGGGCCACCGCGCATGCGCAGAATGACCCTAATTCAACCCCACACCCAGCCCACCAGATGCCCCCTCACATAGGCTTCACTTTGATACCTCACTCGACCCCATTGGTCCATTAGTGGCTCCCCTAGCTCCAAAACGGCTATTTTCATACCCTTTGGCCACCGCGCATGCGCAGAATGCCGATAGTTCAACCCCACACCCAGCCCATCAGATGCCCCTTCACGAATGCTTCACATCGATACCTCACTCGGCCCCATTGGTCCATTAGGGGCTCCCCTAGCTCCAAAACGTCTATTTCCATACCCTTGGGCCACCGCGCATGCGCAGAATGCCGATAGTTCAACCCCACACCCAGCCCAGCAGATGCCCCTTCACGAATGCTTCACTTTGATGCCGATATTTCAACCCCGCACCCAGCCCATCAGATGCTCCTTCACATAGGCTTCACTTTGATACCTGACTCGACCCCATTGGACCATTAGTGGCTCCCCTAGCTCCAAAACGGCTCTTTTCATACCCTTGGGCCACCGCGCATGCGCAGAATGCCGATATTTCAACCCCACACCCAGCCCATTAGATGCCCCTTCACGAATGCTTCACTTTGATACCTCACTCGACCCCATCGGACCATTTTATCTAGGGACTACTTTTTCTCCGCGGAAGGTTTTTCCCGCGACCGAATCACCGCCAGACATGACCGCATCACCGCGGATGAATACATCTTTGACCTGGGTCACGTGATATGCAAATTTGGAACTCTCCTGTGTTGGAGGTAGCTTTTGGTGATCCTGCCGGAACTATACTGCACTTGACCTCTCCTCCACGTTCCCTCCACAAATGACCTCTACATCCGGGTGAAATAATACCGAATAGGTGTTTTATACACTACTCGCCTCGAACTTTACTTTTACCGAGTTTGAATCCCAGGAGAGCAACATGTGTGACGTCAACAAGTTATTTCAATCATTCTCATGTGTTTTTTTAATTGCATTCAGTATATCTTAAATAAGATTTTAGGCTATCAATATGAACCAATTAAAACCGATGACACGCTACCGTGTGGACATTAAATATTGTTTACCGACGACCCGATACCGTGTGGACATTACTAGTCAAACTTTGAAATCGAACGATCAGTCGCTACCCGTTACAATGGCAATATATTCGCCTAAATTTATTCTCCAATATGTGCATCTAAAATCGACTGCAACGTGGTGAAATAATAACGCCAACATATGGCCTTTTTATTCTCCAATATGTGCATATAAAATCGACTGCAACGTGGTGAAATAATAACGCCAACATATGGCCTTTTTTCATCGTAACATTTAGTCCGTTGATTGACAGTTGACGCCGAGGAAACGTTGTACATTGCATTGTGATTGACAGATGGCGACAAGAAATGTACATTCCTATGGGTCGGCTGGCTGTGGGCAAAAACCCCGCCTTACCATACCATCTCCTTTATCTAGAGCGAGCTTGTTCCCTTGTTTGATCTCCAGTTTGAGTAGTGTAAGTAAAGACAACGACGAAACTTCCATTGGAGTCATCACATTTTACGACCTACAACCGAATACTATCGAACAAGAGTGCACATGTAGGTCTTCCCTCATTCAAGAAGAGAATTGTACTGATTTGTGAACTCTTCTGATTAGCAATGTTCAGATACAGCTGTTGTGTACACAAGTGATGAACCAGAATATAGCTTGATATATTCTCGACCGTTGAACATTATCTACGATTTATTTTGATATTCATTTAGTCAGTGTTTCGGATGCTTGCACATATCTTGCTCATATAATCTAGCATTAAGGGCACTTGAGACTCCCACATCGGCATCTTTTCCCACCACTTTTATATATTGCATCTAATTGATAGACCATTGCGTGTCTCCTGCACAGCCTGTCTAACGTATCAGTGATTGACAACCAGTGGAACAAGGAGATCAAGTTTCTAGATGTGACGCCAACCGTGTGATGCTTTGAATCATTGGATAATATCTTCCGCACATCGCCGACAAGCCGAAAATAGTTATTTCGAGCGAAACTTGAAAGAAGACAACGAACAAACTGTTGTTGAGGATGTCAGCTTCGAAGACGTCTTCTTTCTCACTCCCGATCGAATGTCGAGTGAATAACTGAGTACAGGATACGAAAGTATCACCGACATTGTGATTACAGAAATATCCGGAAACCCGAATCTTACTGAATGCGTCAGACAAGCAAAGGAAGGAAATGTATTGCACGAGTAAGAAACGAAGCAAGCAAAATAATATACACACAACAGCTTTTCTGTGAATCGAGAGGAATGTATCAAGAGCTAGTTTCTTTCTCTTGTTTGATCGAAAAGTGTCATTTTCAAATTCAGTGAAGCCAACGAGAAAACTTTTATTTGTGGCGTCAGTTTGTACAACTGCATTCGAATGCTCAGCTAGATCTCCCCACATTCTCGATCGAATTTCACTGAATTGTGAAGTAGAGTAAGTAGCAGCCTTAAATACAGATGTTGAGTACTCGTGTGATTAGCCAGGCTAGAGGTTCGGTAGAGAGATTGACAGGATACTGCTTCAAAATGTATCGTCGGTTTGGTCAGTGCTTCCGTTAACCGAATTATGCAGACCTTGCTTTACAGTAGTTTTGAAGGCAAGGAGTCCTGCTTAAGAGGCTGTTGAGTGTCTCCTAGACAGTGGCACCGCCTGATCAGTGATTAAAAATCGATGGAACAAAAGAGACTAAGTATTCTAGCTATGCCCGACAAATGTGTTACATAAGTTAACCAAAGTGTTGGATACTATCTTGCGCACAATGCCAGAGGGGAGGTTAAGAATGTCCGGTGGCTAAGAGTGTCCGGGTCCTATCTGCTAAACCAGCTAGGACACTTCTCCACATTAGGGACAAGTTCTGTCCTAGATTGCAATAGAAAAGGATATGAAACGGGACATCAATCACCAGGACATTCTCAGCCTCCACACCGGCAATCAGTGAAAAGATATTCCGAGCGAGCGTGTTACTCATGTTTGATTTCCGTATCGGTTAGTGGAGTTTTAAACTTTAATGAAGACAACAAAGAGACTGTTGTCGAGGTCAGAGACATGATTGATCGTAGACGTCTTCCTTCTCACTCCCGATCGAATGCCATGCACTTGGTGAATTCGTCTGAATCAAGAAGTACATACTACACAAATATAGACACAGTGGATGTGGGAAAACCTGGAAATCTGAATTAATCAGACAAATAAACTAAACAAAATGTATCGTATCGTAAGAAAGATGCAAACAAAATACACATACACAAAGCATATTTTGTGCAATTCGAAGGAAATGTATTTCGAGTTTGTTTCTCTTGTTTGATATCTAGCTCAAGTAGTGCTGTGTTAAAATTCAATGAAGACAAGAACGAACTTTAGTTTGAGGCGTCAAATTTGATGCCAGCATTCGAATGCCACTGAACATGAATGTTCAGCGAGGTTTCCCCTCGTTCCCGATCGAATTTCTGGGGTTCGTGAACTCGTTGGAGTAACAAGTTTAGATAAAGATGATGTGAAAACAAGTGATCACCAGCATATTGCTTGAAAAACGCTCAACCTTTGGACAATAATTACGATTTTCTGTGGTATATTTTTGTTCATTCTGTGCAACAGGTATATCCTCTTACAGAGATATAGCTTTATATAACACGATATAGTATTGAATGCAACAAGCCGTATTTAAGAGGCTTGTCTGAGATGTCAATTCTTGACGACCATTGGAACACAAAGAGATTATTCTAGCTGGAGTGATATGGTACTGCAGAAGTTAATCAGAATCGTTGGATAATAACTTGCTCGCACTGACGACAATCGAAGAAAAGTTTTCACAAGCGAGCGTGTTTCTCATGTTTGATTTCCGTCTGGAGTAGTGGTATTTTAAACTTTAATGAAGACAACGAGAAAACTTCAGTCCAGGGCGCCAGACATGATTGCTCAAAGACGGGTTTCTTCTCAATCCCCCATCAAATGCCGTACACTTGGGGAATTGTCTGAATAATGAAGTATACAGTTTACGCAAGTTTTCAGACACAGTGAAGTTCACATGGATCACAGCGTTTTTGAACGGGGAAGATTTTCCGATTACGGATTAGGGCTGGGCACTGAATTGGATCAGATCTAATGCTTGTATTCCAACTATGATAACGGTGTACTCGACTGTCCGATAAGATATTCAATGAGCATCATATAGATGGTTCAAAAGTTGAGGAGGGAGAAATTACCTTAAATAACTTAGCGGGAGGGAGGGAGCGTGTTGAAAATAAAAGGACAAAAATAGATTTCCCCTCATATATAATTATATATAAAGTTTAGAGGGAGGGGGTAGATTAGCAAAAAATCCATGGGGTAGGGAGGGAGGGGTTCCTTTCGAAATTGAAGTCACCCAATGCGAGACTGGAATGCCTGTATATTCTCACATACCTGCCACATAATGTCACAGAGTCTAGGTTTTGCAGGTCAACGTTATAAAACTGATCTCACTTTTGCTGTGAAAGTGTGTGGCTTTCTTGCACATTAATCATTTCTAGTTTGCGCTAAGCCTACGATTGGCTGTACACTCTGCTAGGTGCAAACAGTCAAACTCTGAATACATGTCAGAGAATGTGTATCAATGCGTTTACGGATAGGTAACACTGTCATAACGTGTAATTATTACCAGCCATGCAAACACATCGGATGAACCGCTAGTACACACGCCAATGAGCTGCGTTATATTTTAGCCTTAAGCAAATATACATGCACTCGAACCGATTTATTTCTTCAATCAAGCTACATACCAATTCAGTTGAGCTAGGTGCTAAAAGGGAACCGAATTTCGGAATCAGATGTTTTGCTTTAGCATTGGTAGGGGACGAAAAGAGGTAGGCCTTGAACATTTCGCCTTGGCCAGACGAACATATATTTGAGCACGATGATATACACTGATGACAAATAGGTTCGATATTTTCTATTAAATCCAGCAGACAAAAATGGGTTACTGGTTCGAAAACTCCCGACTTTGCCATTCGTTAATTGCTGGATAATTAAGTCTAAAAGCTATGCCCTCACCGCCGATAATCGCTGCATAAGTTATCTAAAACGATCTTGTTTTTTTGTGTTCAATCGCCGCTTCGTGTGACAGAATTTTAATAGTTAATGTAGACGAGAAAATCGCCATTGCACTGATAAAATATTTTGGCCACAATGGAACTGCGCTGAACATGACTATTGTTCCGTGACGTATACCCCTTCATTCTGGATCAAATTTCGTTTGCTTGGGAATTCGTCTGAATAAATATCCTATAGATACATGTGTCATATAGACAAAAACACAAGTAATCTGAGTACGATTAGGTACGATTCCCAACCACGGTACGATTAGGTACGATTCCCAACCACGGTACGATTACCTGAACATTTTTCTGATCGTTCAGTCATTCTCTGAATCTGGAAAGAACACGCAGCTCATATATCATGAAATTAATGAATGCCAGGGTCCAGTTAAGTGGGTAAAATTCTAAAAGTTCGAAACTGGAAGTATTCCTGTCACTCTTGTATTACATTTCATTAGAATGAAACGACTCCACTGAAGATAGACAAAGTGTGTCAATCGCTACACCATTAATATTGTGATTTGCACACCCTCAGGCTGCGTCACCGTGTATCATTGCGATGATAGAGCCTTTCTGGTTGAATTGTTCTCATACATTATGTGTGAACTGTCTGATCAAAGGCTTATCGACAAAGCGATTCTCCACACACGATGAAACAGTGACAAATAGCACTGAGAAGCGGTGAGTTACGGAAAACAACGTACATCCGTTGATTCCTCACAAGATAGTAAATAGAGGATCTCCTCCGAGTGGGTATAAAATATCCAGTGTATTAAATGAGAGTAGAAATTTTCATTTCTTCCGAGCCCTTGGCGAGGAACAAATGGAAAGTACTACTTGAGTTCAATAAATTGGACATTATAAACTCACAATGTGTTGAGTCTATTTTTTGCAAGGAAAATAAAACATGAAGTATGATACGATCTCAAGCTGGCATTGCAACAACGACAATACGGTCACGACAATGCGGTCGAGAACTACCGGGAGAATATAGTACTTTACAAACTAATATTTTACTTGGATTGCCTTATTGTGAAGTAGTCATTGTTGTTAGTCATGGTGTTGTTGTTAGTCATGGTGTTGTTGTTAGTTATGACAACATTGAATATCTATCAGTTATGCAGTTTGATCAATTCGATTTACGACGTCTTTGTTGTTACATCTTCAGGGCACAACGGCTAGGGTTTCTCATATTTGGCGATACATATCGCATGCTGATAGCAAAATACGAGCGTAGCGTGCAAGATCTATGGCGTTACGTTTCGTAACTTTTCTAATTCCGCTTAACCCGGGGCTAGGGGCCGTATGAGCCCATGTACTTCAATATCCTCATGGTACTCATATGAACAGTCACAATCAAAGCGTGACTGAGATACATGATTCTTTAGATGACGACTTTACAACGAATATTATGGATTAAGAATACTGATCAGCGATACGGGTTTGATATTTTTGGAACATCATGATGTCTTGCCGGCATCATTGAAAACTGTTGACCGGTTCTCTCTTGCAGGAAACAAGCCTATGTTTATGTATACTATGATTGTCTTTTTGAATTTGGTGCTAATACTGTTATATGGAATATGGAATAGGTCTTTGGATTATGGACGCGGATATTCTCTAATGGACGACGGCTGAATTATGAATGACGGACCAGACGCTTGTAATGCCAAAATTACAGTCACCATGGCGCCCGCAACTAGGTAAGAGAGAAAGTTCCATTTCGAACTGTTCAGCGGATAAAAGATAGCATTAACGGAACTGTGCAAGCAGTCTTTCAGGATAGATTTTAGACTGTAGCGAAAACGTGAATTTGGTACGGAAAGACAAATAGAAACGTAGTTGTCAGAGCGTGCGCCAATTCTAAAATTTCAGTAAGCTGAATTCGGCATACGATTGAACCGTAGTAAAAGTAGCCACAATCGGTTGTACCTTATCTATGGAATTTTGTGATTCATGGGGAACTGAGTCAATCAGTGGTATGAAGCGCATTTCTGTGCTCGCATCATACACAGTATACGTCAGAATTATTACTTCATTCGGGGAAACAACTAAATCTTCATAAATACATACATTGTAACAGAATATTATTTTGATGACGCAATTGTGTAACAACAAAACTACTAAAATTCAATGCAGACCGCTTCTATCTTGCAGGATTCTATCTTCTGTTTGTTTTATATTTTCATTTCACGCATACTTAAAATTGATGGTAACTGTCGTATGAAAAGGGCATTTTGATTACTGACACATAATTCTGTTTGAACGACGGCTGAATATTGAAGCGATAGGCAAGAATATGACTGTCAGATCTGACGCTTGTAACTATAATTGGCTGACATAAACAGTCATATTGTAACTATAGTTGACTGACATAAACGGTCATATTGTAACTGTAATTGGCTGACATAAACAGTCATATTGTAACTATAGTTGACTGACATAAACGGTCATATTGTAACTGTAATTGGCTGACATAAGCCGTCATATTGTAACTATAATTGGCTAACATAAACAGTCATATTGTAATAATTGACTGACATAAACAGTCACATTGTAACTATAATTGGCTGACATAAACAGTCATATTGTAACTATAATTGACTGTCATAAACAGCCATATTGTACCTATAATTGGCTGACATAAACAGTCAGATTGTAACTATAATTGGCTGACATAAACAGTCAAATTGTAACTATAATTGACTGACATAAACAGTCATATTGTAACTATAATTGGCTGACATAAACAGTCTTATTGTATCTATAATCGGCTGACATAAACAGTCATATTGTACCTATAATTGGCTGACATAAACAGTCATAATGTAACTATAATTGGCTGACATAAACAGTCATATTTTAACTATAATTGGATGACATAAATGGTCATATTGTAACTATAATTGGCTGACATAAACAGTCATATTGTAACTATAATTGGCTGACATAAACAGTCATATTGTAACTATAATTGGCTGACATAAAGTCATATTGTAACTATAATTGGCTGACATAAACAGTCATATTGTAACTATAATTGGCTGACATAAACAGTCATATTCTAACTATAATTGGCTGACATAAACAGTCATATTGTAACTATAATTGGCTGACATAAACAGTCATATTGTAACTATAATTGGCTGACATAAACAGTCATATTGTAACTATAATTGGCTGACATAAACAGTCATATTGTAACTATAATTGGCTGACATAAACAGTCATATACAAAACGTTTACTGATGTTGATATCTTTTGATATAACGTGATTTTGGTGCGAGTCATAAACACAACGTAAACATCACCGATTATACCATCTTAACATCGCATATTGTGTTTTTGTAACGTTCTCCCGCCTTGCGCCCGTTTGAATGTTTATACCGTTGTAGCGTCGCCACGTGTGTAACGCTATAATCGATTATCACCTCCTCATAGCGTCGTTGCCATTTTAATCACACGTAAGAACATCTACGAATGTGAGACTGATCTGAGAATCGAGTATATTCATTTTAACCATTTCCGGCAGCTGCTTCAGGGAGATTTCGGAAATCCGTAATTAAATCACGTGGAATATTGCAATGGTCAATCAGTTTTCAACTACTTGTGGGTTTGGAACGGATGTCATGCCCTATTTATTTATGTTTAAGACCAGGAAGCAGATTTTCTTAAAGAGGAGTTTTTAAATCTGATCCTCGCTGGATGAAAACGGAAGAGAGTATACGATACATTAGCTGACATGATGCCACTCCGCAATAAGGGGGACGGTCGACTGCCAAGCCATTTATCGATGGCGTATGGGAGCCAAATGTTTCGTTGCGTCTAATACAATGTGCACAACGTTCAGTTTCACTGTATGTGGCTGTTGCATACAATGTATCATACAAACTCATACATGCCATTTTCGAATAAGGAGGCCGCCAAGGGCTTCGTTCAATGAACTGCTGTGGGAAAACCTAGTAAAATTACATTTCGGTCCAAGAATAGTCCAATACTTGTCGCACGTGTTGATGCAAGATAAATGAGTGACCATAACAGAAATGCGAAGACAGGTCGTGGACTGCGTTCTTGCACTATTTACTGTATTGATTATATCCAGGGGATGTTATGATCATGGTGAATGTCGTTACAGACACACAGTTACTCAAAATGGCGACCACGGGGTGTCGTCAGAGAGTCGTGTTTCGGTCTTTTCCTTCAATTCTTTCGCAGTTTTCTTGCCCTAAGAGTATAAAACTAATTTATTTTGCCAAAACTAATTATTCGACAACAAATATCTAGAAATATGGAAAATCGTTAAAAAAATGGACGAAAAATGTCTTCGGAAAAGATTGCCTCACTGTGACGTCTTCATTGGAGCGATATGCAAGAGGTGGGAAAAATTGACGACGTCTGGCGGCTAAAAAGCAACCATATGACTCTACAGAAAAGTAATCGTCGACACCCAACATTCAGACCCGACATTCAGACCCGAGAATACGGTGGATTCTCGGACGTAGCCTTAGTATTTCAGCCGCGCTTTTATTGCAGATGTTCATGTGGAAACTATGAAGTATCATGCCGCAATCTTGGGTTTTATTTCACATTTTCGTGACCCAGATAAAGAGTATGGGAAGTTTCAGCCCTCTACCCCAAAGGGTATCGAAAATGGATACGGGGCGGGGAGCCTTCCATTTCCCCAGGCCTGGTATATCTATATGATGTGACAATGCTATAAATGGAATTCATTATAGAATTGATTCCTCCGTTCGACCCGTCTGATTGAGCTATTTTAATACCGTGTGGAGAATCTTCTATACAATGCGGATCAAATAGTCCTTTCATAGTAATATACGCTATCCCCAATATCCATTAATTAACATATTTTCATCATTTTCATGCAGGTTTCGTGCATCATTCTTTTTGTATGTATAACTTTTAATCAGGCAATTAGGGATGATATATGTGTGCACTTCTTCCCCAAAGACTATCAGCGCAATGATATATGATACTAGCCTGTGGGTATGCAATCAGAAAATTAACTCCACAATGAAAGAGATAATTAGTCCATATATGACGTATGTTTGGTGCGAGCAAATTACCTATATTAAAGAAGATATAGTTATGGGTACCATTCCTCTGAACCTACAAGTGCAATGTGCAATACCCAAGCATGTGCGAACTGTGCAAGGAAGTTATCAATATTTTTCAGGTAGCACGAGTTATTTCCAAATACAATTTCAGCATGTTGGGACGTTCTCGGATGGCTATATTCATATTATTATTAGTATAATAATTAGTATAATAATTAGTATAATAATTAGTATAATAGTATAATACTAGCTTAATATCATTCAATTCTGTCGGGAAACACACAAGGTTTGACCAAATTCACGGCGGTGAAAGGGCCATGAAATGCGAGTGGTTTGCACATTTCGTTTCCGGATATCTTCTCAAGTAATATAAAAAGCAATTCATTCACCAAGAGTTTTCATGCCACTAACTTAAATTTACTCAAAGGAATGTATTAATAGCGGCTGACCAACTGTCTGAAACACAAGTCGGGGATAGGGATATTAAATTTCCCGAGGAGCAATTAACGTGTAATCACTGGAACCTGTTATACGTGTTGGACAGAGTGGAGGTGCTAATTTTGTCATCTACTATGGGTATTGTTCCGTATGGGGGAATGTAACCAGATAGATGCTTTACGGGGTAATCAATTCTAGCATACGTCTACCGGTAAATATTCATGTTCGTTCTCGTCTATGGTCGAATAATTACTACTTGAAGATAATACCGCGCTGAGTTAATAGGAAATCAGATTTCTTACCTTTGAAAATGTTCTTCAGTCGTCCGCAAAAAGAAGTTCATCGGTGTTCGTGGGTTGAGTTTCCATTTCTATCTGCACTTGTCCTCGATTCGTGCGATAAATTTTCCGCACGAATAGTCGTTTCCCAGAGAAGAGAGTACTAAATATTCAAAGGTATCTCTCACCTCACCAAAACTATGGCCTCAAATGTTCCAGCAAGGGGTTGGCGATTTCTGCTATTACACAGATAACACATCGTGGAACAAATCGTGTCTCATGCAGAAATGCTTATGCGTTGTCGCTACGCGAAAATACACAATCCGTAGTAATTCAATTTCCATTGCATTGTCAAGAGACTGTGGAGTCTGGTTATGAATTTCCCGAAAGGTTCAGTTCGCGTGTCCATCTATAGATGCATGTTGATGGCGCTACTGTGTGGAATACATCCGGGATTTATCCTGACTATGTAGATCCTCTGCGGAACAATGTCATTTCTGTAAAGAAAAAAATGTTTATGGAGAAATCAACACTGGATACATCCTGTGATTGTCTCGCTCATGAACGAATTCGCATATCTATATTATATGTGTATGAACAAGCTTCAACAGAAACTAAGGTATGAGAGATAGGTTACATAAATTGAGGCGAATCCAATCGATTTCTGGGATAAAAGGTAGATAGAGACTTGGGCTCAGTCGGGAATATCATGTGTTACAAAATACAAAAAAAACTGTCACGGTGTCCAATTATAATTGCATAACGATGTGATAACAGTAGCCGAAACGGCTCAGTTAAATGGGTCTTGAATTTTCTGTATTTAATGTAATACAACCGTAAATCCACCAACAAAGATTTATGTTTGTCTGCATTTCTGAATAACAAAATTTTGCGTAATTTTGACAAGGTATTCCGTCAACCTCCCACCATTTGAATGTAGTATTTCTGTTATATTACTCATCTATAAATATAAGCTGTGTAAGATTATGCGATGACAATATAGGAGCGGTGAAAAAGGTCATGACTGCGATCTGCAGATAATAAAGATGCATGCTCTCCTCCAGATGTATGTTTCAATATTGATCATAAGTTCGACCGCTGATCACGGCAGACTAATTTGATATAAATCCTTCTGCCGCGTGTATATGCCATCTGTTATGCAATGTCACATACTGGCAACTCATGGCCTAAGCGTAGAAACAATCCCTCTGCTGATGTCTTCGCCAGAGGCGTATCAGCGGCGAGAAATCTACACTACTAATGAAGCATCTGGAAGCAATCCCCTTTGACAGTGCATTCAAATTTAAATACGCGATATCCTTCGTCGACAGATCCTTAAGTATTCCTGTCCATATCACTGTGCAATAGGGACTTCACAGATCATAAACATAAACCCGAAATAAATTTGTCGGAATACGTGACGTGACTGTCAGCTTCGCCGTTTTGCGTAATATTCCGGTTTCTGCCATTACCATGAATATGTGAAGGAAATTCTCGTATATTCAATTAATGTAGAATTATTCACCGAAGAATAGGAAAACTGATGATAATAGATAATCGGTACCATTCGGCGGGACTATATCGAGACATCCTGTTCACAATCGTCGCACGACACAATAGAAGGCGTCAAATCCTACATCCAATATTCAGTCGACAAAAATCTCCGTCAATAATCGGAATACCTATTTTGTATGACAGTTAGCACCAATTCCAACTGTGTATGAAATAAAAATAATAAAAACACAAAATGGTTACCTAAATGAGAGAAGAAGCGACAATGTCATGTCGACAAATTCCTTGTGAATATCCCGCTATTTTCATAACTATCTAACGTAGATACACAAACACCCATCTGATGTCCGACAAACACAGAACCCTACTTCCTCGCAGCTCTTTGGTAGTATCCACTTCATGTGTATCAGAATACAGCTGAGAACACCTTCGTACGACGTTGATATAGTACCAGAGAATCCACCCATAAATATTCATTGTTCTCAATGACCACGCAATCTCATGGCTGCCGATGTCAGACAGAAGAAGTCAGCTCTGTCTGTGATTACACGAAGAAACCGTACACACGAGTATGTAATTATTCTAACATTTCCATACTATTTACTGCTTCTACACTATCGAGTGCATTTTGCCTGTCACATCAGTGTTCAATTCTTCAATGAACAATTGCAATAAACAGGTTGCTGGATTAGACGTTGGAATCGGAGCGATATGCACGAGGTGGGAAATATTGACGACGTCTGACGAATGAAAAGCAACCATTTGACTCCACAGTATCCCTCGATACCTCGCATTCAGACCCGAGAATACCGTGGATTCTCGGACGTAGCCTTGGTATCTCAGTCGAGCTTTTATTGCAGATGTTCATGTGGAGATTATGACGTATTCGCACTGCCCCTAGCACCGGCTTAAGCGTTTCTAACCGTTGATCTGCTTATTTTCTGTATACGGGTTGGCAACATTCCATTTCTTCAATCATCATAATTTCTAATCGAATGTTTTCACTGCTGCGTTCATCGGTAACATTTAGAGATATACTTGTGGAACTTTAAATATGCTCATTCCAACACAAACAGTAAATATGCTCATTCCAACACAAACAGTAAATATGCTCATTCCAACACAAACAGTAAATATGCTCATTCCAACACAAACAGTAAATATGCTCATTCCAACACAAACAGTATTTTCCTTATGAGATCATCTATAACAAAAGCTCAGTTCAAGGTGCATTATCGATACCAGCGATGTTTACTTTTATATAATGTCATATTATTAGATGAGATTGTCTTGGGTTCTCTCTCAAGAGTGTTTGAAAACACAGCTGCTAGTGAATAATAAATGTAGTATTTTTAGTTTCCTCGTGTATTTCCATGGGTACGGACACTATATATCCCCACGACAGAGCCCTTGTATCCGAACCGTTCTATATACACGATCAGTTTACGATTAATTTCACAAAACGACACTCTGGTGAGCGGGACTTCACCTGTTTTCAAATGAAGTATATCGATAACATGCCACAAACTCGAGGAGTCGATTGCATCAAGGGCCCTTACATCCCACAGCAATATTACCGACTGTGGCGCAAAGAAACACGATAAGTGATGCCATAAATCGCTGTCCACCCTGATTGGAGAACACACGATATTGTGCCGGTAATTGTCTTGTGAAACACCATTAGCATCAAGTGCACATGAATTTTAAAAAAACCCCTGATGAATTCCCACATGAACCAGACAGTTTCAGAGAAGAACTGTACATGCGCCGGAGTATGGCGTATCACGTTGGACACACCGGTTCTCGTCAGATCACCGAAGTTAAGCAACGTTGGGCCGAGCTCGGTCAATACTTGGACAGGTGACCGGGTGCTGTACTGGCTGGGCTGATCGGTGTCCAGGATAATAGGAACTGTGGACACTGTCGTATTCTGGCAGATGTAGGCACCGTCGTGATATGACTGAAAAAAAATGTTGAAAACGACGTTAAATCCTACTCACTCACTCCTAACCATGTACATGCGCCGCACACCAGTGCATTTCACGTTGTCAAGTTCTTTAGTGGAAACTGTAATACATTCGTGATGGTAAGATTCTATTCCACTTTTAATAAGATACCTTGATCCAGTTTAATTCACATGTAATATGTTTGTGACCCATTAAATTTCTGAGACCACCGCTGTTATAACAAGCAATTATTGAAGGTTAGTAGTGAATGCACTATACTCACCTCGGAATATGCGAGATGCACGCTGCAGCATATAAAGAATGTATCCATTTTAATTGATATGGCGGACGGCGTAGATCACATTAACCAATTGTCGATGCTTGAGACAAACAGATTGCGTCTGCTCAACCAGGTCATTAGTGTACTCGTTCATTAGATGGGAAGTGGGTACGCCATTAGACATCTTACTGATGACAATTTTTGTTATTATGTTTTTGGAATGCCAAACCGAAATCATTTCTACATTTGGCAACACAATATATCAACAGCATATAGGTATTCCAATGGGTACTAATTGTGCACCCCTATTGGCTGACCTATATCTGTTCTCTTATGAATATGATTATATACAAGCGCTTTCAAAAACCGATCGATTCAAATTACAACACATATAAGGGAAGTGGGAAGAGGTGCCGACATACTGACTGCGTCATATGACTTCACAGAATAGTCTTCTGGTAAACCTATTCTAAAGCACATACCAAGGATCTAACGATTCGTGATATGTGTTGTATCTCAGGTACGCTTTTATTGTACCTGTTCATGTGGCAACATGGATGATATGACCACACGGCCCCTAGCACCGGCATAAGCGGTATTAGATACAAATCTAGAGAGCTATGATGGAAATGCTCTGACAACTCGTATACTGGTAATTGGTGAGCTGTTTCGCTGTGACAACTCATCAGTGGAGATTGGTGAGCTGTATCGTCGTCAGATGTAAATGACGGCAATTAACACAAAAGACTAGTCTGTAAGGCCCGATGTCGACCCAGCATCAACTTCCCACAAATGCCAACATATATCAAAGACCAAAGCCCGTTCCTTTTCATTCACCAAACGCTATATATATCCACCTTCACTGGATTCGAAGGAAACTACAGATAACCCTACAGGTACATCATATTTAGACCTATATCTCTATAAAAATAAAGCGGGCCTTCTCTCTCGTCGACTGTATGACAAAAGAGATGATTACAATTTCGACATCGTAAACTATCCCTTTCTGGACAGTAATATTCCAGTGGGACCTGCATATGGCGTATACATATCACGCCTAGTAACATTTGCTAGATCCTGTATTAAATGTGACGATTTTAATCGACGTCACAAAACATTGTTGCAGAAACTTATAAAACATGGCTACACCACCAAGCGCCTCCACTCAAAGTTTCTCAAATTTGGCGATACATATAGCATGCTGATAGCAAAATACGAGCGTAGCGTGCAAGATCTATGGCATTACGTTTCGTAACTTGTGTCTAAATCCGCTTAACCCGGGGCTAGGGGCCGTATGAACCCATGTACTTCAAGATCCTCATGGTATTCATATGAACAGTCACAACCAAAGCGTGATTGAGATATATCATCCTTCAGATGACGACTTTACAAAGAATATTATGGATTAAGAATACTGAACAGCGATACGGATTTGATATTTTTGGAACATCATGATGTCTTGCCGGCATCATTGAAAACTGTTGACCGCTTCTCTCTTGCAGGAAACAAGCCTATGTCTTTTTGAATTTGGTGCTAATACTGTTATACGGAATATGGATTAGGTCTTTGGATTATGGACGCGGATATTCTTTAATGGACGACGGCTGAATTATGAATGAAGGACCAGACGCTTGTAATAAGGTAAGCTGTTATTCTCTAACGCTATAGACATGATGACTTAATACCAGAATACCTGCTTTCAATTGACAATGATGTGTTAGCACAATTTTTTTCCAAGAAGCTTCCTAACGAGCATGTAAACACATAAAGCATATGTTTGTATACTTTGGATAAACAGTCAGATTTTATTTATTAAATTATTTCCATATCTGTAGAAATTCAAAATCATTGTTGTTTCTGTACTATATATAGGAACAAGACAGGCGAAGACATTAGTGATTTATGAAGCTGACAGCAGAAGTAAGAGATTCGCCTCAACGAATGGTCGTCAGTGTTTTAAGCAGACTACTAACACCCATGGCATCAATATTCTGCATTTTGGTTTGGAAAAACGTCCATCGCAATTGTCAAATTTTTTAATAAGGGCGCCGACGACAAGAGAATTGATCACCAGTTACAGCAGACAGACGATTCTTTACGTCATTTACATTGACATAGGAAGAGAAGATTACAGGTTGTCCCCGAGGAGGTGTTTAATTATCTTTGGTGTTCAAATGTGTTGTCTTCACAGTTTCGTAGACACTCCAGGGAAAATGGAATGAAATTGCCATCCTTCTTCATTTTCAGTACCATGGCCATAAGAAGTGAGTATTGTCGGCGGGTATGCCATATAAGGTAGACTATGCTAGCATGGTTATAATTACCGGAGATCATAAAGCTAGAGTAAATTGTAACCATGGTCCTCATTTAGCGCTTCTAATCCATAATCAGACATCCTTAACACAGAGACTCGAGGCTGTAACCCACATCAGATGAAATCATTCTGGGAGTAATTCTGGTGTTTTAATGGAGAACTAATTCTACTTTATACGTCAATAATAACTGAGTAACTATCTTGAAATTTTTGAGCGATTAAATCATAACGTATCATTGAGCATTGTAAAACCAATCATCACCAGAGACAATATTATTATCGAGATAAACCTGTATGAATTATTAGCTGTAGACAGGGAGTAATTATGCCTAGGAATGAATCTTAAATCAGGGGATTCCTGACCATAGTCCTTTTTCCTATTGTTAATTCCCGGAAATCTCTGTCTCAGCGCTTTCCCTGGTACACACGATGTTGCATTCCTCGTCATCAACTTGTTTTCCTAGATACCATTCAATCAAAATATACGATTTCCCATCGAATCATTTTACCTGAGACAAAGCTAGTAATGTAATGTATCCAAATATATGAACAGCAATTATGAAACTACCGGCGCGAGGTACCGAGAGATGCTTTCCCACAGTTTAAATTACATTTTCATGTGCGCCCTTATTGGTTTCTGTCTTAAGAGTGTTCGGAAACACAGCTGCTAGTGTAAGGTAATATTTATTTTTGTATTTTTGGTATCTTCGTGTATTTCCATGGTTACGGACGCAAGATATCTCCACGGCATGGCCATTGTGTCCTCGGCGTTCTATATACACAAGGAACTGACAACAATTAATTTTCCTGCATGACACTCCGGCGAATGGTGCTTCACTTGTTTTCAAATAATGTATACCGGTAGCATGCAACACGCTCGAGAGTCGATTGCATCAAGGGCCCTCACCGCCCTCGGCCATACTATCGATTATGATGTAAGCAAACACGCCAAGTTCTGCCATAACTCGCTGTCCCACCGGCTCCGGATTACAGATGATATCGTGCCATTGAAATGTCTTCTTTACACACACACCCTTACCATCAAGTGTATGCATTCAAATAGCTGAATTCTCACACGGCTCAGACAGTTCCAGAGAAAAAGTGTACATGCATCATATATCAGCGCATTTACACGTTGTCAAGCTTTTTAGTGGAAACCAGTACATTCGCGACGGTAATTTCATTTCATATAAGACACCTTAATCCAATATAATTCACATATAAAATGTTTTTGGTCTACTAAATTTTTGGGACCACCGCTGTTTTGCCCAGAAATTATTGAAAACTTTGTAAAATGAAACCGCGATAAATCTCCCATGCTAAGCTACTATCAGCATAATGTATCCATGAATTTGAGAAACTTTGAGTGGAAGCGCATTGCGGTATAGCTCTGTTTGGTAAGTTTCTGCAATAACATATTATGGTTGCACAGTTAAGTTTATCATTGAGTTTGTTTCTGTAGTTTATATTCGAATGGCATGACCGTCCAGTTACTTATGAGGGTGACAAAAGGGATCACCCTCTCAAAGAGATCAAAATGGTCGTTAGTGGATAAGCAGAAAGCAAACACCCAAGCCATCATTTGCGAATTTCAGACTTCCATAGTAATTGTTAGATATTTTAACACTCGTTGCAGCTTCCATGGGCACTGAAGATAAGAAAATAGTTCCCCAATCCCGGCAGACAGACTACTCTTTACGTCACTGATACTGATATATGAGCGTAGATTCCAGGTTCTCCCTCAGACGTGTTTAATTATCTCAGAGTCTATTTTTGGTGTTCGAATGTGTTGTCTTAACAGTTTTGTAGAAACTCACAGGAAATTGGAATCAAAATTGTCATCATTCTTCGTTTACAGCACCACGGTCATCAAAAATAAGTTTTATTCTGGGAGGCATTCTGGTGTTTTTGAAGAAGGAGTAATTTAAATGTAGATATGCATTATAACCGAGTAACTCTCTTGCTAAATTTCGATCGAATAAAATAGAAAGTTTATCCACATGCGATAGGCCCCATTTATGGGCACTGGATAACCAATCACCACCTGAGACAATCGTTTCATCGAGCTAAACTAGTATTAATATTATATATAGATAGGGAGTAATTAACCTAGGAATGAAACTTAAATAAGAGGATTTCTGAGAATAGCCCTTGGTCCTATGGTTAATCTATATTTAGCCACCCCCTTCACTGATAGAGATGATACGGCATTCCTCGCCATAAAATTCTTTTTCCTCACACGTTTTAACAACATTACAATGATGAGATAAAAATGTATGATTTACTATCGCATTATTGAACTTCTACATTTAAAGATACACGGTTACATTTAAAGATACACTTGGAGTATCCGCGTATCTTTATATGTAACCGACGAAACGCACAAATAAAGTAACAATATAGGAACACATATACGAAACCACCGCTTCAAAATGCATCATCATCTGCGCCCTCACGGCGTTCTCAAGTGTGTTAAAAAAACAGCTGCTAATGAAAGGTAATATTTTTGGGGGTATTTTTAGTTCCCTCTTGTACTTCCTTGGTTACGGGACGCAATGTATCTCCACGATATGGTCATTGCGTCCTCGGCGTGTTATATACACCAGAAACTGATCACAATTAATTTTTCTGCACGATACCCCGGTGAATGGTGCTTCACTTGGTTTCGAATAAAGTGTATCGGTAGCATGCCACATACCCGAGAGTCGATTACCTCCCTCAGTCAAATAGACCATCGACTATGATACAAGCAAACACACCAAGTGCTGCCATAACTCGCTGTTCACCGACTTTGCAGTATAAATGATATCTTGCCGTTAAATTGCCTTCTTTGAAATCCATTAGCATCAAGTGCATATGCATTCCAACAGTCGAATTCCCACACGACTGTTTCAGAGAAGAACTATACATAGGTCATATACATGTATCAGTGCTTTTACACATTGTGAATCTCTTTAGTGGGATGTTCAGTGCATTCCACTTTCTACAAAATACCTGATCACTAACTCAAGGTTAAGCGGAATTAGACACAAGTTACGAAACGTAACGCTCGTATTTTGCCACCAGCATGCGATATGTATCTCCAAATTTGATAAACATTGAGTGGAAGTATTTGGTGGTATAGCCCTGTTTTATACGTTTTTGCAGTAATATGTTATGGGTGAACAGTCACGCTTATTATCGCTTTTGTTTCTAGACTTTATATTCGACCAAGGCATGGTCGTCCATTTATTTACGAGGGTGACAACAGAATTAAGAGACCCTTCTCAACAAAATCAAAATGGACGTCACTTGATAACCAGATTGCAAAAACCCAAGGCATCAATTTGCGAGTTTGGGTTGTACAGACTTCCATCGTAATTGTCAAATATTTTAACACTCGTTGTCGAATGTAAGACAATAGTTTACCAGTCACGGTAGGCAGACGACTTTTTACGTCACTGATATTGACAAATAAGCGTAGAATCCAGGTTCTCCCCTCGGGTATGTTTAATTATTTCGGAGTCTATTTTTCTGTTCAATGTGTTGTCTTCACAGTTTTGTAGAAGCTAGAATCAAAAATGAGTTTTGTTGTGTGTATGCTATGTAAGAAGGATTATATTATCGTGACTATATGTATATATAGTTATCGGGGATCATAAAGTTAAAGTCAAATGTAACCATGGTATACATTTATGCTTATAAAGCAAAACCAGACAACCATATCACACAAAACCATATTTGTTCCAGAGACTAGAGGCTGTAACCCACATCAGCTGAAATCATTCTGAGAGGCATTCTGGTGTTTTGGGGGAAGGAGTAATTCAAATGTAGATATACATAATAACCGAATAACTATCTTGATAATTTTTGATGGAGTAAATCATAACGTATCATCATGCGATATGTCCATTTATGATGAGCACTGTAAAATCCATCATTAAAAGAGGCAATATTATCATCTAGGTAAACGAGTAATTGGAGCGATATGCAAGATATGCAATAACCCTATCTGGCCTGGGCGACTTAGGAGCTGTCCAGGCCTGGGGGCCGAAATGGCCCCTTCTAAATATTTTATCATCCCTTGATCTAGGGATATGCTCTACCAAGAATTGTACAAAAATCCAAGTTGACGTCACATTGACACCACGATGACGTCACATTGACGTCATTTAAAAAAAGGTATTTTAGGACGATTTTTTATTTTTTTTATTTGTGTGTTTTTCTTGTGTGTTATATTAGTAAATAATAATCTGATGGGAAATAAATTAGCCTTTGCTCACTTTTCCTTGCAGAAAAAGCGAAATTTTAAAGAAAAATGGTGAAAACATCACTTTTCTGTTACCCCAAATCGTCACCAATTTGAATTTTTCCAAGCTCTGCGAATAATCTAAAATGACCCCAATATGATAACCTACAAAGGAATTCTAATAAATGACACTTAAATGGGAGGATTCCGGACAATAGCCCTTCGTCGTTACTTCCCGGAAAATCTTTGTTTAGCCGGCCTTCACTGATACAGACGTTGTGGCATAGATACCATAAGGTTGGTTCTCTGCACACATTTTGACATATGATATATAATTTTTTATCGTATCTTTTTACTTGTTTCATCGGTTACATTTAAAGTCTACTCGTGTATTTTCATGGTTACGCACGCAAGGTATCTCAACGATGTGACCCTTGTATCGTCGGCGTTCTATGCATCAGGAACTGACTAAAATAAATTTTCCTGCACGACACCCCGATGCATGATGCTTCACTTGGTTTCAAATAAAGTATATCGGAGGTCGAGAGTCGTTTGCATCAAGAACCCTTACCTCCCTCAGCAATACCATCGACTATGATGCAAAGAAACACGCCAAGTGCTTCCATAACTCGCTGCCGACTGACTCGGGACTGCAAGTGATACCGTGCTGTTAAAATGTCTTTAAACACCCTCAGCATCAAGTGTATATGCATTCAAACAGTTGAATTCCCACACGGCTCAGACAGTTCCAGAGAAGAACTGTACATGCGTCATATATCAGTGTATTAACACGTTGCCAACCTCTTTCAGTGCATTCGTGATGGTAGCCTTCATCCAATTTAATTCGCATGTAAGATCTTTGTGGTTTAGTAAATTGCTGGGACCACCGCTGTTTTGCCAAGCATTATTGAAAACTTGTAAAAAAAATACTCAATTACATCGGAATATGTGAGGTGCACGCCGAAGCATGTGGAGAATGTACTGCTTTTAATGGATAATATTGTCGGACAAACCTAGTCTCATTAACCGATAGCTGGTTCTTCAGACAGAGAAGCTACGTCTGTTTAATCGCGTCATTGGTATAGGTGTTCCTAGGATGTCAAGTGGGTATGCCATTAGAAATATTACTGATGATAATGTTCCTATTTAATCTATGGTAATGTTTTTGGTCTACGAAACCCAAATTTTCAGACCTAAAATGACACTCAAAATAGTTATATTTTCGCAATCGAAACCTGAATGACAAAATCAGTGAGGTGCAGTATCGAAACATTCTATTCGTTTCTATACTTATAGTGGGGACAGCAGAAAATAAGGTAACATGCCCGAGATGGTGTCCTGTCACAGTATGTCCATGCAATCGACAAAAAGGGTCTAGATTAATTTTTGACAAGATTTTAAACGACCGTTTGAAACAAGATGCATATCTTTTCATGTTATGCATGAACAGACAAGTTCATCATCGGTTTTGTTTCTGTGCTCAATATTCGAACACAATAGGCATGGTCGTCCAGTTATAGGCATGGTCGTCAGTTATAGCCATGGTCGTCCATTTATAGGCATGGTCATCCAGTTATAGGCATGGTCGTCCAGTTATAGGCATGGTCGTCCAGTTATAGGCATGGTCGTCCAGTTCTTTTTGTAAGGGTGACACAATCAAAGGATCCCGCTCAACTAAATCACAGTCGTCTTTAATGGTTAATAACCAGAATAGCAACGTCCAAGGCCTCAACTTGCACATTTGGTTAAGACTCACGTAATTGTCAAATATTTAAAGACTCGCTGCAAGTTTCAAGCGTTTGATAAGACAATAGCTCATCAGTCACGACAGACGGACGAATCTTTACGTCTCTGATATTGATATATGAGCGTATATTCCAGATTCTCCCCTCAAACGTGTTTAATTATATCAGAGTCTATCTTTGGTATTCTAATGTGTTCACAATTTTGAAGAAGCTCACGGGTAATTGGCATCTCCAAATTGCCATCGTTCTTGGTTCACAGTATCACGGTCACCAGAAATGAGTTTTGTTGCGGTTATGCCATGTAATTTGGATGATAGCATGATTATATTTATCGGAGTTCAAAAAGCTGAAGTCAAAGGTAACCAAGCTTCTAATCCATAATGAGACAGCCATAACACACAAAACCATATTTGTTCTCGAGTCTAGAGGCTGTAACCCACATCAGATGGAATCATTCTGCGAGGAATTCTGTTGCTTTTGAATGAGTAATTCGAATGTAGATGAGAATAATTGGCATATTAAATATCTTGATAATTATCGATGAATCAATACATGCTGTATCCGCGTGCGAATTATGAACGCTGTAAAACCATTCGCATCCAGGTAAACTAATATGAGTAACTCAGAAGCTCTCTTCAGCTCTACGATATATACAGGTTGTCGTTCTTGTAATATTTCCCTACCTTTAATGGCTGCTCGTATCATCATTTATAATATAAAATTTATGTATGTATAAGGACAGAAGCGGTTAACTGGCTTTGGATGAAAGGAGGCGTTATACGGTTGATTTTTTAATCGGTCATCAGATCGACTTGTGATTGGTATAATTGATCCTTGACCAAAATGTATGAGAATTTAATCAGTTAAAGACAGTCGACACAGCAAAACGAGCCAGTGCGCTTACACAAACTAGAATCGTTTAGTATTTTCAAAGATCAAATAAAAATGTAGCCCTTTGACAATTCTGCATACTGAAGAACGATAAGCAACCACAGGCGATACCGTTTTTTAAATAAACCAATAAATTAAGAATCGTTATTTTTCACCCAGTTTTACCATGTTTGAAGGTTTGAGATATATTATTTTGAAAGGATGCTTGAATGATAATATCTCAGTATTTAAGCATTGGATAACCTAAGTCCAATAGTGAGTCTGGTCTTTCAAATGTTAGACCGCAGATAGTCACTTCTGGCTATTTATGGATGAATATAGTGTTCGATAGGAAGTTACATCAT
Organism: Hanleya hanleyi; assembly: GCA_036873755.1. Lineage (NCBI taxonomy): Eukaryota > Metazoa > Mollusca > Polyplacophora > Lepidopleurida > Hanleyidae > Hanleya > Hanleya hanleyi. The sequence goes on from JAVTVY010046832.1 coordinate 173,798, forward strand.
ATATTGGATGCTTTTTAAAACGGGAGATTTGTCAGTATCTCTGAACAAAACTGCTAGCGAACGGTAATATTTTTTGGATGTATTTTTAGTCTTTCAAGCAGCTGAATTCCCACACGGCTCAGACAATTTCAGAGAAAAACAGTGGATGAGTTATATATCAGAGCATTTACACCTTGTGAAACTTTTCAGTGATGGTACCGTTCACTTTCTCTTTCTAAAAGACCCCTTAATCCAATTTCATTCACATGTAAGATGTTAGTGGTCTAGTAAATTGCTGGGACCACCGCTGTTCTGCCAAGCAATTATTGACAACTTGTAAAGAATACTCAATTACCTCGAAATATACTGAGTGCACGTCAAAGCATGTAGAGAATGTGATGTTTTTAGTGGATATTCTTGTCGAACAAAGCTAGTCTCATTAACCCGATAGCTGGTTCTTCAGACGAAGAACTTGTGTCTGTTTAGGCACGTGATTGGTATAGGTGAGAATGAGAATGGTCCTATTTATTCTATGGTAGTTTTTTCGAATGACTAAATCGGAATCTTCACACGTACACGACACCCAACATATATATATATATTAGAATATTACATATATGTCGATATTAGTTATTATATTTTCACAAAGTGAATCAGTGAGGTACACTATTGAAAAATTCTATTCGTTTCGATACTTATACAGGGCACAGCGGAAAATAAGGTAAGATACCCGACATGGTTTTCTGTCGCATTATTTCCATGCAATTGATAATAAGGGGTCCTGACTAATTTTTGACGAGATTCTTAATGTCCATGCAGAACAAGATGCATATCCTGGCACACAAGCGTCTATTCCATCATTCAATATCCAGCCGTCGTCCATTGAAGAACTTAAGCTTCCATAATCCAAAGAGCTAATTCATGTAACAGCATTAACACCATATTCAATAATAGTATACATAAACATAGGCTAGTTTCCTGCAAGAGAGTAGAGGTGAACAGATATCAAGATGCCGGCAAGACATCATGATGTTCCAAAAATATCAAAAACGTATCACTGATCAGTATACTTAACCCATATGATTTTTGTTTCAAATTCGTTATCTAGAAAATGGTGTGTCGGCACCTCTTCCCACTTCCCTTATATGTGTTGTAACGCTTTGATTGTGTCGATTCATATCAATGCCACGAGGATATTAAAGTACATGAGATCATACGGCTTCTAGCCCCAGGTTAAGCGGAACACAAGTTACGAAACGTAACGCAACGCCATAGATCTTGCATGCTACGCTCGTATTTTACTATCAGCATGCGATATGTATCGACGAATTTGAGAATTGTTAAGTGGAGGCGCTAGGTGGTATAGCTCTCTTTTTTAGGTTTATGCAATAATATGTTATGGATGAACGGTCAAGTTGATCAGCGGGTTTGTTTCTCTACTTAATATTCCACCAAGAGGTGCATGACTTCCGGTCAAGATGGCGACCTGAGCAGGTGTGTGTCGAAGTTGCTCCTCCAGAAAGCCATGGTTTAGGCACATTAGTATCATTTGGTGCGCGGACAAATGTCGGGAAATTCTGTTAACAAAACACCCGCGAAGAAAACCCACAAGAAACCAGTGCAAAAACATCTGTCGAACTACCTTCTAAGAAGTTGTAAAGGGTCGACTTTGGAACAGGTCGAGACGCACGTGGTAATGGCGGACAAAGGCCGTGAACAAGAACGTTCGGTTGACGGTGAAGACAGTCCAGCGGGACTCGGTAGTGATGCTGGGATTACAAAAAGTGAGTTTACTGAACTAATGAAAGACTTCCAGCAAAATATCCTGACGAAAATAGGGGAAATTGGTAGCAAGGTTGACAAAATGGATAAAAAATTGGAGTCAATGCAAGCAAAAATTGACGAACATTCTCATACACTAGAATTTCTAGAATTTCAAGGAGGCCGACTAGATGAAGTAGTCAATCAACAAATTCCGGATTGCAAAGAGGAATTATTAGCAATGATAAAACAGCTTCAAGATCAGGTCACGTCGTTAGGTATCGACAGCAGGATTTTTTTTTTTTTGATTTTTGGCCTCCCTATGGAGGCACGCAACGAATTCGAAGAAGATACCAACAAATTAGTACGCGCGCTGTTCGTCGACAGGCTCAAAATTGACCTGGATAGAGTCAACAATATGATGTTTATTTCTACACACCGAATCCCGAGAAAACTCCCGTGGACAGGTGCCGGGCCTTGTCCACCGCCCCCGATTGTGGTAGCCTTTGTCCAGTACGATGACAGAAAAATAGTGTTGGATTCTACAAGTAACCTGAAGGGTACAAAAATTACGATCAAGACCGACCTGCCGAATAACCTGAAAGCGGTACGCTCGGAGTTGGACAGACAGGCATTCAAAATTCGTGCCGAACAACCGGGGTGTAAAACGCGCGTGAAATTAGATGGAGTCTCTCTTGTGCTACAGATGAAAAATGGCGGATCGGGCTGGAGACCTTGGAAATCTTGCTGAACCTGTGAATACTCGACTGAATAGTAAACTAGACGTGGTACAGACCGTGCTTGGTGAGTCCGTAAGAACATGACAAACCTGATTATATGTGCTGTCATTTTATTAGCCTTATTATTTCGACCCTTTCATTAAATATGGAATATCCATACAACAATCTGTCCTGGTGGACGGAAAGTTTATAACTTTACTGATCTACTCGGAAAACATTTGCAGTGACAGACTTTCGTTTCTTTGGTGACCCGTCTAACTGTAACATTCTAAGTGTGGTAGTTGATTTCTAGAAATATACATATAGGCAGATAGGGGGGCCTACCATTACAAATATATCCTGCTTGTTGTAACACCAAGATAAACGTTAAAAGTACGAATGGATCTGACACATGTTCTGTGGACTATGGACAAAGTAACATATACTTGATCATAGACTGGAAATCGAACTGCACGTGTACACGTATAGTAGCATTTAAATGGATCTTTGATATATATAAACTGAATTATAGAATGTATACGACGACAGGGTCTCTGGTGATTGGTACTGTGGGACAATGGATTATTTGAACGCTCTGATCAATTTTAGTTTATTTTCCTGGACAAATTTCGATCTCCTTTGACATCGTTAGTTTATATATAGTGTAACTTGGTTTAACTCGCCTAACATGTTCTACATGTGCACACACAAATGCACGGTGATCTTAGTATTACTACCAACTTGATTTGTTGGCTTTGGTCGTACGGTATCTCAAATGAATTTACAATGAGTAAGGACAGTATGTAAGGCGACACCAATTCCACATGTTGAACTATAATACAGTGAATATTTATAGTGTATACCGGGCCTTCGGAGACCGGATGTAGGCTTGCTACACGTTTTTACATTCATTTGAACGCCAGGCTAGGAACACTAAATTCTAAAACGTCTCAAGATCACCTAATTATCCACTTCGTATTCATACCCCAGACAAGCTTTAGAGAACGGACCTTGTTAGACGGGCGGTGGATTTGTTGGATATCTACGCACATGGCTTGTCACAGTGTATGAACCTGTCTATTGGGATGAACTGTATAATTGAACTTTATTTATTGGAAATGTTTTATTAACGATTTACTTAAATGTATAGAAAAAGACGAAGCGTTTCTGATTTGAGGCCCAAAGTTGATCATTTTTGCACGGATAATAATAATGAGGTGAAAAACGTAATCCAAAGCAAACGTAAACTTTCCTCAACTTAATCTAAAGCAAAATTACTAAATATATTAGTCAGTCTTTCCATGGAAGTATATCATTACATGTATCTAATAAATGATAGCTCTCACAGAAAGTGATTGTAATGAATTGACAATATCTATATGGATATATCCTTGGATATAAGAAGACACCAAAAATGTGTACGCGGAAATGTTAACAGATGACCTTGGTCATGATTTGCTAAATCAGTTCCGCATTGAAAGCATGTGTGCTATTTCCGTGTAGGGTGTATTTATACTCTGTATCTTTGGGAACCCACCATACCTTTGCCCAGTAGTGTTATGGAACGCTTCGATCTTTATTACGCCCATGTCCTTTTGTGTAATATACTTCCAGAAATATTTCTTTTCAATAGCGCAAGTATGCACCAGTCCGGTTTTTTTTGTATTAACGCTTATCCCCTGGTGTGGGTAGGAGAACCGACACAACGACATACAAGGAAGAAATGTGTCTTTTTTTAGTAGCTGTGTTAACATCAATTACTTATATATTTACCTTGGTTTTGAATATACATCTTTTGCTCCGTCTTCTTTTGATATATTTTGGTATGATATTTGCGGTAATATTCACGGATATCAAAACCACGAAACAGTATATGGTATCTACGTATACACAACCCACTATGTATTACTATAATATTAGTGTCTTTTTATTATGTCCTTTGTTAACGATTGAGACAATTAGCAGTAGGCTAAACAGTACAGTAGAAACTCTCATTGGAATTAATCAATACTTGTATTTTTTACACCAAACATCCTGTGAGTAATATCAAAATTTTAAGTGTTAATTGCCAAGGCCTGCGGGAATACGAAAAGCGGGAAGATGTGTTTAATTTTTTAAAGGGGAAAAACTGCAATATCTTCTGCTTACAGGACACCCATTTCACTGAAGAATTGGAAAATGAAATTATTGACCAATGGGGTTACAAATGTTTCTTTAGCTCGTATGCCTCAAACTCCAGAGGTGTAGCTGTTCTGTTTAATAATCATTTTGAATTCAACGTCCTTAAAGAAAAACGAGATATTGACGGTAATTATGTAGCTCTTGATATAGAAATAGAGAAAAAGAAAATGACTATTTTAACCATATACGGTCCCAATACTGATAGTCCACAATTTTTTGAGGAGATATTCAGTATAATAGAAGATTTTGGCAACGAGAAATATATAATCTGTGGCGATTTCAATTTAGTCATCAATCCCGAGCTAGATTACTATAATTATCTCCATATAAACAATCAAAATGCCAGAATAAAACTACTGGAGAAAATTGAAGAAAATAATTTAATAGAGCCGTTTAGAGAAATATACCCAGATAAGAGGCGATATACATGGAGGAGGAAAAACCCTCTAAAACAGGCCAGGTTAGATTTTTTTATAGTAACAGAAAGTGTACTGCCGAGTTTAAGAAATGTTTTGATAGAATCCAGCTATCGTTCTGACCATTCTATGGTGATTTTGGATCTCCAACTTAGTGAATTTAAAAGAGGTAAGGGGTTGTAGAAGATAAACAACTCTCTGCTATATGATATCGAGTATATAAATTGTATTAATCAGAAGATAAAAGAAGTGAGAGAGCAATATGCTATCCCTATCTATAGTCTTGACAATATAGACAATATCCACGATAACGAGATAGAATTTACTATAGACGATCAGCTATTTTTAGAAACGCTATTGATGGAGCTTAGGGGAAAAACAATATCTTTTGCTAGTTTCAAGAAAAAAACAGAGAGGGAAAAGATTCAAAGCCTAATGGGAGAGATTTCGGAATTAGAAGAAAATTTAGAACAAGATAAACAGGAAATGCTAGAAAGAAAGAAAAATGACCTAGAAGATATAAGACGTGAACAAATGAAGGGTAACATTATTAGATCAAGAGCAAAATGGATCGAGGAGGGAGAAAAACCAACAAATTATTTTTTTGGATTAGAGACCCGCAATTTTACAAGTAAAATTATACCTAGATTAGAAACGGATCAGGGTGATTATATCACTGACCAAACTAGTATTTTAAAAGAAGCTGAAAGTTTTTATAAGATTTTATATTCTGAGGATACAAATGTTGACATTTCAAGCGTAGAACTAAATAATTTGGAAATACCTGAACTGTCTGATGCCGATTCATTTAAATTAGAAGGTACCATCTCTCATTCTGAAGCAGGGATTACTCTTCGAAATATGAAAAGCAACAGGAGTCCTGGGTCTGATGGATTTTCTTCGGAATTCTTTAAAGTATTTTGGAAACAATTGGGCTATTTTGTTGTCCAGTCACTAAATTTTGGTTTGGTAAAGGGGGAACTTTCAAATACACAAAAGCAGGGAATAATAACATGTATACCAAAGGGTGATAAACCGCGTCATTTTATGAAGAATTGGAGACCTATTTCATTGCTAAATACCGTATATAAAATTGGATCTGGGAGCATTGCAAATAGAATAAAACCTGTACTTCAAAACATAATAAATGGCGACCAGACCGGTTTTATCTCCGGGAGATATCTAGGGGAAAATACAAGATTAGTATACAGAGGAACATCAGATCTCAGGACTTCTGTTGCTTATCGACTTCGAAAAGGCTTTTGATTCGATATCCTGAAAATTTCTAAATAAAGTATTAAATCTATTTAAATTTGGTCCATCAATTCAGAAGTGGGTACAGGTATTCTATAAAAATATAAAATCAGCAGTTAATCAAGGAGGAAATCTTTCTGCATATTTTGATATATCTAGGGGCTGTAGACAGGGAGATCCGCTCTCTCCATACCTTTTTATTCTATGTACTGAAATCCTAGCTATTAAAATTAGGGGTAATAAGGATATAAAGGGAATATACATTGGCGACGTGGAATTAAAAATATCACAATTTGCAGATGATACGTCACTTCTCCTAGATGGATCAGAGAACTCTTTAAAAGCAGCACTAGAAGAGATAGATCAATTTGGGAAAATTTCAGGATTGAAAATTAACTTCTCCAAAACACAAGTCATATGGATAGGAAAAATGAAATATAGTGAAACGGAAATGTGCCATCAATGGAATCTACAATGGGGTAAAGAGCGATTTTTATTGTTAGGAATCGATTTTGACATAAACTTAGCGAATATATGCAAACAAAATTTTGAAAAGAGACTTATTTCTGTTCAGGCTCTGATCAAACAATGGAGTAGAAGAAACCTAACACCCATCGGGAGAATAACAGTGTTGAAATCCTTGATCATCCCTCAGCTTAACCACTTGTTTCTAGCTCTACCAAACCCATCAGAAAACTTTATTAAAAAAATGAATACTATATTTTTGAGTTTATTTGGAAAAGTCCTATTGGTAAAGTTAAAAGAGATGTGGTAACACGTGATTATGAAGAAGGGGGATTGAAGATGATTAACATTAGAGCCTTCATAGATGCTCTAAAATCAACATGGATTAGAAGAATTTTGAGCCAATATTCCAAGTGGAAATCTGTTCTCTACTGGACTGTTCCAGAGGATTCGATAATTAATTTTGGAGAAGCATTTTTGATACAAAATATCAACCAATTAAAAAATGCGTTCTGGAAAGATGTTTTTCTTTCATGGATCAATATTTCAAATAGCAGAAAAGCTAATAATTGGGAGGAGTTTTTAGCCAGCCCCTTGTGGTACAATACTAACATCAAAATCGACAATAAGCCGTTCTATTATAAAACGTGGTATCAGAAAGGTGTACGAGTAGTTAATGATTTATTTGACATAACAGGGAGGCTCCTATCGTATAGGAACTTTAAAGAAAAATTCAACATAAACGTACATTTTTTACAATTCTATAGTGTTATGTCAGCTGTTAAAAAGCTGGCGGAGTTAAGTCATTTATATTGGAAACCCCATTAATTCCTTATCATATCCAAATTTTTTGTCATAGTATTAAAGGTTCTAAAGATATGTATAAAACTCTTATAAAGACAGAAGTAGTTCCAAGTGGTCAACATAGATGGAATTCTGTACTAGATAATATTAGCACAGACCAATGGAGGAAAATTTATAAGTTAAACTTCACAATGACACAAAACACTAAGTTTCAGTGGTTCCAATATAGAATAAACCATTTTATTTTGGCCACAAACTCCTTCTTGTACAAGATAAAAATATTAGAATCACCTCTATGTACATTTTGTAAAATTCACGAGGAAACTATATTACATATTTTCTGGGAATGCGAGAAGGTGCGCGAGTTGTATACAGAAATAAGAAAAGCCGTACAATAAAAGCGTACCTGAGATACAACACATATCACGAATCGTTAGATTCTTGGTATGTGCTTTAGAATAGGTTAACCAGAAGACTATTCTGTGAAGTCATGTGACGCAGTCAGTATGTCGGCACCTCTTCCCACTTCCCTTATATGTGTTGTAATTTCACGATATTGCAGAGACCACATTCGCCTTTAATAGAAATATGATACTTTTTGGAATATATTATTTATCTAACAACCAACAAGCTAAAAACATTATTTTATTAGCATTGAAGCATTACATATATGCTACAAGGTGTTCCAACGGAAAACTAGCAGTCCACGCCTTTATATATAAGCTAAAGAACGTCTATGTGACGCAGAAATATATTGCAGTTAAAACCGAAAAAATAGAGGAATTTTCCAAACAGTGGGCTTTTTGGCATAAACACTTCGAAGATATATAATCACAAATATTGAGATTCTAGTTGACTATAACTGCATCTGTATTGTATCTGTATTGTCCTTTTTTTCTCGATTGTTTTTTTCTTCTACTTCTTTTTCTGTTTCTTTTGTCTTTTTTTTAAATTTCTGTTATATGTGGTATTTCGTGGGCATTATGTATATGAAATGGAGCAATAAAAAAAAAAAGAAAAAAAAAGAGGTGCATGGCCGTGCAGGTACTTCTGAGGGTGACCACAAAATTGAGAGATCCCAATGGACGTTAGTGAATAACCAGAATGCAAACATCCAAGGCATCAATTTGCGAATTTGGTATGGACAGACTTTCATCGTCAAATATGTTAACACTCGGTTTCATTTTTGGGGTTTTCTTCGCAAAAACTGAATGAGAATTTAGTATATAATGGTCAGATGTGAAATAAAATAGCTTTTCCCCACTTTTCCTCGAAGAAAAGCAGGAAGTGTGAAGAAAAATGACGAAAACATCACTTGTTATGATCACATCACAAAACAAACCATTTTGAATTCTCCTGGTCCTCTGCTCATAAGGTTATACGAATAATCTGAAAAGGATCCCAATATGATAAGCTACCAAGTGCCAGCGTGTCAGCTCTCAAGTTTTTGTCGTTCCGAAGACAGGGTAGAAAATTTAGTAGGGGGTCATATTTGGCCCCCAAGTTCTGGTAGGGTTAATATTATATATCGGTATGAAGTAATTATACATAGAAATAAAACTTAAATAAGAGGATTCCTGACAATAGACCCTAATCCTATTGTTAATTCCCGGAAAATCTTTGTTTAGCCCGCCTTCATTGATACAGACGATGTGGCATTCCCCGCCAGGAGATTGGTTTTCTGCACACGTTCTGACATATGATATATGATTTTCTATCGTATCTTTTACTTATTTCACCGGTTACATTTAAAGATACGCTATATTGCAAGTGTATCGTCAAGTGTAACCGGTGAAGCGGACGAATATAGGTACAAATATAGAAACAGCTTTTACGAATCTGCGGTTCAAAATACATCCTCATGATATGCACCGTTACTGGTTTCTCTCTTACGAATCGTCGAAAACACATCTGCTAGTGAAAGGTAATATTTCTTTTGTATTTTTAGTCTACTCGTGTATTTCCATGGTTACGCACGCTAGGTATCTCCACAATCTGGCCCTTGTATCGTCGGCGTTCTATATACACCAGGAACTGAATACCATTAATTTTTCTGCACGACACTGGTGAATTGTGCTTGACTTGTTTTCAAACAAAGTATATCGGTAGCATGGCACACACTCAAGAGTCGATTGCATCAAGGGCCCTTACCTCGCGCAGCAATATCATCGACTCTGATACAAGCAAGCACACCAAGTGCTGCCATAACTCGCTGTCCACCGACTTCGGAGTAGAGACGATATTATTCCGTTAAAATGTCTTTTTTAAACACCCTTAACATCAAGAGCATATGCATTCAAACAGCTGAATTCCCACACGGCTCAGACAGTTCCAGAGAAGAACTGTACATGCGTCATATACCAGTGCATTAACACACTGTCAAGTTATTTCAGAGCAGTCGTGATGGTAACGTTCATTTCCACTTTCTACAAGATATCTTGATCCAATTCAATTGACATGTAAGATGTTTGTGGTCCAGTACATTGCTGGGACCACCGCTGTTTCGCCAAACATTATTGAAAAATTGTACCAACTACCTAATTAGCTCGGAAAATGTGAGGTGCACGTCGAAGCAGGTAGAGAATGTACTGCTTTTAATGCATAATCTTGTTGGACAAAGCTAGTTTCATTAACAGATAGTTGGTTCTTCAGACGAAGAAGGTGCGTCTGTTTAAGTATGTCATTGGTGTAGCTGTTCCTATGATGACAAGTGGGTACGCCATTAGACATACCGATGATAATGGTTCTATTTATTGTACGGTAGTTTTTTTTCGATGACTCATGCAAAATTTTCACACCTATACGACACCCAAAATATATTATATCTATTATTATGTATAATTATTTATTATATATATTATTATATTAATAATAATATATCATATTCTCTCAAAGGGAACGCCAAATGACAAAATCAGTGAGGTACACTATCGAACAATTCTATTCATTTCTATAACTTAGAGTGGGGACAGGAGAAAATACGGTAAGTTGCCCAAGCTGGTGTCCTGTCACACTATGTCCATGCAATTATCAAAAAACGGGCTAGATTAATTTTGCAAAACCGTGTAGAACAAGATGCATAGCCTTGCACGTTTTGGGTAAACAGCCAAGTTCATCATCGGGTTTGTTAGGCATGGTCTAAGATAGGCATGGTCGTTGAGATACTAATGAGGGTAGAAATTCCTGTCAACGAAATCAAACTGAATGGACGTTACTCGATAACCAGAATACAAACACCTGAGGCGTCAATTTGCGAATTTGGTTTGGACAGATGTCCATAGGAATTGTCAAATATTTTAACATTCGTCGCAGTTTCCAAGGACACTGATGATAAGTTTGGTCACGGCAGACCCTTTACGTCATTTACATTGTCGTGCAAGCACAGAAACTAGGATCTCCCCTCAGAGGTGTTTAATTATATCAGAGTTTATCTTTGGTATTCAAATTGTTTGTCTCCAAGTTGTGTAGAAATTGGAATCTCCAAATTGCCATCGTTGTGGTTTGTAGTACCAATAATCAGAAAATAGTTTTATTGCGGGTATGCTCTATAAGGTGGATTATACTATCATGAATATAGTTATCCGGGACCATAAAGCTAAGGTGAAATGTAACCATGGTCCATATTTAAGCTCATAATCCATAACCAGACAACCAAAACACAAAACCACATTTGTTGTAGAGTCTAGAGGCTGTAACTCACACCATACTATGAAATCGTACTGAGAGGAGTCCTTGTCCTGGTGCTTTTGAAGAAGGAGTAATTCGAATGTCGGTATTAATAATTGATATATTAAATATATTGAAAACTATGAATGGAACAACAAACTCTGTATCCGCATGCGAATTATGGACGCTGCAGAACCGTTCACCGCCAGAGACAGTATTGTCCTCGAGGTAAACTAATAGTAGTTACTAAGAAGCTCTCTTCAGCTCTACGATAGATTCAGGTGGTCGTTCTCGTAATATTTGCCTATTTCAAAGGCTGCTCGTATCATCGTCCATAATATAACAATATATGTATGTATAAGGACAGAAGCAGTGAACGGGTTTGAGATGAAACGTGTTATACGGTTGAATGTTCAATCGGTCATCAGATCGACTTGTGTTTGATATAACTGATCCTTCACCAAAAATGCATGACCATTTAATCAGAGAAAGACAGTCGACACAGCAGAAGAAGCCAGACTGGAATCGTTTAGCATTTTCTATAAACCAAATATAAAATGCAGCCCTTTGACAATTCTCCATAATGAAGAACGATACCTATACACAGACGATACCAGCTTTTAAATAAGCAAGTAAATTAAAATTTCTAATTTTCTCGCAGTTTACAATGTATGAAGGTTAGCATTCTTGGGGTAGTTTTCTCTGAAACCCAGGAATATAGGGGAAAGTTTATAGCGAGTCAGGTCTTACAGATGTTAGACAGCAGATACAGAGAAAAAACTGTATATGCGTAATATATCAGTGCATTAACACATTGTGAATTCGAAGCTATTTAGCCGAAACTTCAGTGGATTCCTGATGGTAACGTTCACTTCCAATTTCTACCTTGATCTAATTTAATCCATATGTAAGATGTTAGTGGTCTAGTAACTTGCGGAGACCGTCTCTATTTCGTCAAGCAATTATTGGAAACTTACAAAAGAATATTGAATGCTCGAATGATATATAACTCGAAAGTCTGACAAACGAGTATATGTAAAAGTTATAGAGAGACTGTTACACAGCAGATTTTCACTTCTTGGATGGATAAATAGTGTCCATCAAAAATTTATATCATATGTTGGATGCATTATAAAACAGATTTTTCGGTAATTCTGAACACTATGATATCTATAGAGATAATATCTGGATTGTTCAACTTATAGTGATATTTAGCAAAGGTTTCTTGACCTCAAATTGCAAAATTAGACTTGGCCACCTCCTACTCCAACTCAAACTGTCATGCCTTCCACATCCATGTTTGATACATCTTTCTGCCTCCGATTACTTAAGTTCATTAATTGCTTGTGATATTTTGTCATTCTCACATATTTGTATGATTCACATTACTGATGATATTTTGTAGATGTGTTCTTCAGAATGTACCTGTACTGGACTGACACTTGTTGAACCCCAACTCACTGAGCCATTTGTAAAGGTTAATCCTTCATTCAAGCCTGCATGAGGTAACTTATGTTATATTGTTGTGGAATCCATTTTAAATTAGTCTATCCTTGCCTAGTTATTTAGTGAACAACTGTTCCCTTTACTTACTTTCTAAATTAAATTCAATTTTCTGGAGTTTCCCTTGTGTTAGTTTTGCCTATGTAACTTCAACATTAGCCCAATACAAAATGGAGTATGTCGCATCCTCTGTGCAAGTTTTGAAATTGCATTTCAAATATATTTGAATCAGTAAATTCAAAATTTAAACGTTGTGTCATACACTGTGTGAAACACTTTCTGAGTATAACTTCTCTAGATGAGTCGTCTGAAGATAACGTTCATACCTATGAATTAGTTTTTCATCCCACTTATGGTTGCTTCACTGACAGGACGTAGACTGCAGATCGTCCCTGCTAGCTCAGTATGGACGCAAATAGTCCGTTAGAAATTTGACAGCATATTTTGGATGTTGTTTTTTTTCAACTGAGATTTGACAGTATTGCCGAATACTATGATATCTATTATTGCAGGAGAGACTTCAAGCTTTGCTCTCTGCAGTGGAATTGTTTCATTTAGCGAACTATTCGGGAAGAGGAGGCTGGGCTGGTGGTATTGATTCGGCTGCATGAGCACATATCAATTTTCCTTAAATAAACCTAATCAGCTGATGATGGTGATGAATGGGGATTTCAAAGTTCTTTTCCACTCCGGAATTTAGCCTGCGATGTTCCAGAGGACGCTTATATTAAGACCGAAATGATTTTGCCAAAATGATCCATTTGTAGGCTCCATAAAATATATAATAACGATACTGTATAAAATAGAAGCATTTAAAATCCAGTACGAACAATAAACAATAGCTTACCCCAGATAATAAACAAATATACTATAAAAAGGAGTAATATTGTATACCATGAAGATGCAGTTTGTCATAATACAGAAATACAGTAACAAAATTATGAAGTTTAAGTATGAAATGGAGAGATAAAAATGTGGACTTTTCTATGGACTATATGACAAGCGTAGATCAAGACTAGGTTTTTTTGTCGATAGTTCGTTAAAGGTGATCATCTATCTCTGTATATGCGATTGTACAAATAAGTGATAATATGTAACAAAGGTAAAAATACACAAGCCAAGTTGTAGGTATACGATCCTACATTCCGTGGGGAACAAGGTTACAAAGACCGTTCACAGAAACTATATGATTGGCTAGATTTGTTTCCAATCGTCTCCACAGGCCAATGAAAATTTCGGAATTATTTAAAAAGAATTGATCTGACCAATCAAGTGCTTAGCTGGGAGATATCCTTGGGGACCTGTCCATTGTGAGAACGTGTTCATGAAATTAATATCGCCCTTGAACAGGATCTAGTTCGTTTTTCCCGTGCGCTCTTAATTGATTATGTATGATTAATAATGAATAGTGTGTTATTCCAGACAAAGCTTTCTCATAGCAAAAATACGGAAAGCTCAGGGCATATTTCCAGCAGAAATACTTCCATAAGGATAGAATATTTCCACACGAGCGTCTGATCCGACGTCGTCCAGGAATTTGTTTTGCGTCTATAATCGATAGACCGACTTCATAAGACAATATCAGCACTGAACTCCACACAGGTAAAGAAAATATACACATAAACATAAGCTAGGATCTTGCAAGAAAGAAGCGGTCAACAGTTTTCAATAAAACCAACCCACATCATGACGATCATATCGCCAAAACCGTATCACTGATTTGTGTGTGTATATCTAAGTTATACCCTTATAGGTAATAAAACCGCCATGCTTTGATTTTGACTGTTCATGTGAACATCATGGAGATCTTACATTATAAGGTATGACCCTTAGCTCAGACTTGAGCGGAATTTGACAGAATTTACGAAACGTAGCGAGACAGATCGTGTGAGCTACTACGTACTTTGCCATTACCGTGTGATATTTACCACCAAATTTGAGAAACGTTTAATGAAGGCGTTCGGTGGGATAGCATAAACGCATCAATTTCTGCAAATAGTTTTGATGTTGATTGGAATCTTCGCATTTTATACATGATATGCTCTTAGGCGAGACATTTATACGCCATATGCAGGCCCAGTCCGGATAAGATAGTTATTAACTTCGAAATTGAAGTCATCTCTCGCAGCGTAGAATCGACCTGAGAGAAAGCTCTTTCATATATAACGAGATCTGGGTCTAAGTGGCTTACTCTATTTTGCGAAACGAAACGAGAATTTGCGAGATGAGAAATGGGAATACTGAGTCGACTTCCAGGAATGATAATCTACCCATTGATATTATTTTGGCTGAGTATTCAGGGTTCACATATTTTAAATCTCGTTCCGCTCTCAAAGGACAGGTCCCGTTTCAGGGGTTAAAAAAACCCCGATTTTCAATAATCGCAGTGGTGTCCTTCCCCGTGATGTAGGTGCTCGTTACTTTTACTACATGGAACATAGTACATGAAATATATTTTACTACATAGAATATACTTTCAGCACAGTTTTTGCATTTTTGTCTTCTTCTAAACCAAATAAATCCAACGGATCCTGACGTAGGGTATTATGGACGATTTCTCGAGTATGAATGGACAAAAAAATATACAACGGTCGAAGTGCCATATCGTGTAGGCCAAATAATGCGATGCTTTGTTATTATTTTATGTTTTCCATTGTCACTTCTGCCCTTATTTACGAGCGAACTGAACCATTATCCGAACGATTTTAATATAACAGCCATTTTCGCCAACTGTCTGTGTCATTAAAGGAATGAAATTCTAGATGAAAACCATAAAAAAATACATTTGGGAGACATTATACTTGGGAAATCGATTCCTTGCGGTAGTCAAACTATATATATATGCAGCAGATTGCTTAGTCGACATGAGATAGTCAATAACATCTGCGCAAATTGAAATTGACAGTAAAGTTTAAACGATCCGCTTTTCACATTTCAGCAAGACGACTGAAACACGCGCCTTAGATTTCTGGCTTACAGGCATAAAACTTATATTACCTTCTGAACTCATTGATTGGTCTGCAAACAATACATGAGCACCAGATAACCGAGTACTTCTACAATGGCGGATTTCATAACGTGTATACTCTTGTGTACAGAATTCGGTGACACAAATTAACAAAGTTACGAGGAATCAGCTTGTCATACGTGTTTAAAAAAAGTTAACCAATATGATTTGACTGATACGCTATGGATATAATTTCTACTAGACTAAACATGAGCTATGATATGAGACACGGTATGGCCACAGTCACGTCATTTGTACATGTAATCGTCCGAAATTAAGTGAATTTTCCTTTCCTGAACGTTAGATACCTGCATAAATAATAAATCAATCCAGAACTTCTCGAGAAAAAAGGTATTTCGAGGCCATGAATAATATTTTGAACTGAAAGTTCAGCATTTCTTCTCGAACATCAACGCAGTGATTCTGGCGCTTTGTTTAGACAAATCACTGCTTATTCTCATCGTTGCAACCAATCACAGAAATGCGGTCATAATGTTATAAAATATAGCCTGGTTACTTCCATAAGTAAATATTTATGAGTGGACTATAGTTATCTGCAACTAAGCATTAGCTCATGAGGTTGACATATCACGGAGATCTGCAGCTATCATTGAAAACTGTTGACCGCTTCTCTTTTGCAAGAAACAAAATCCCTGTTTCAATTTGGTGATAAATGTCTCCCATAAAAGGTATTTCGATCATTGACGCGGAAGTTATGTCATAGACTGCGACTGGATACTGAATGTCTGATATGACGCCTTTACTCAAATCGCATATTCAGACGTCGTCCATCAAAGCATTTCCGCGTCAATGCTCCAAGGACCTTTCACGTTCGGCAGTTAGCACTAATCCTAAACAAGCTTGCAAAAGAAAAGTAGTCAACAGTTTTTAATGATGGCCACAGGACATAATGATGTTCTATTCGTATTCGAAGCAAACTTCATCTTCATCGTCTCCGAAATAGGCGTCTCACAACAAGTATTATCTGATAAAGGAATATATCGCCATACAAGAAACTAATTCGGAAGAAAAGCCGGTGTATTTTCAAAGTTATCATTTTTTGAATTTTTAGAATGGACTGGATTTCTTTCGTTTTCACACTTTCCTGGGCTGTCAGTACAATCTCACGTTCGGCTATTTCCGTATTGGCGGAACGAGCCTCTCACATAGAACGCACAACTCCCCACTGGTGGGGAGCGTATGACGATCACGTAGTGAGCCGGATACGAAATAGTGCCTTTGATAATCAAGAGATTCGGGCGCATTTTATTGTGAAATTCAGTTAATTTTAACCAAACGAACATAATTCATTCAAATTATACAAAACTATTTCTATGTTTAGTTGAATAATAGCAATCTATCAGAACTCAGCAACTGGGCTAATTTTCGTCAATACGGAAGTAGACGAATGCGAGATTGTTTCCGCCGAAAATTAATTGTGCGCATGATAAAATAAGATTCTTTATTGTACTGAGCATCCCATTTGGGACAGAGTACAAAACACATAAAAAGTAGAATAAATAAGAAAGTAAACAAACAGGTGCGATGTTTCCGTTTTCGATCCCAGAAATCCACTAGGCCAGAGATCAGTTTTCGCAGCTAAAGTGAGTTCTGGAGCTAGATTGCTGTCAGTATTGCTGATAGATGTAAATTGGACCCACCCCTGCGTGGTTCCTGCATATATGCTAATTTTAATTGAGCTCGCAGCGTGATTATTCTTCGCGACGACGTAATCATAGGTTGATTACTTGAACTCTGTGTGGAGAAAGGGAATGTTAGTTCAACCTAGAAACAAAATTGGTTCAAAAGCGAAAGGCCCCAATGGCCTTTGAGCTTTCGAAATAACCGTTGAGGCAATCCTGGTTTCCATCTCATTTTATTTTATATGATATATTATTTATTGCCCAATTTTAACCAGGCAGACTCATTTGGTCCGAGTCAGTCTTCGATAAACTGTCCGTTTCTCTGATAATAATATGCTGCAGACAGGAAGGCGGATACGATGTCCATATTGAATTCTGATATATCATAAAATGTTTCATATAATGGTCAAGCTCCACATTCAAAAGCCATGATTCGTTGATGAAGATTTTCCGGGGCCATTCTCGAAGGACCTCGTTCTCATGACACTATGAGCGTTTCTAATAGAATCATCCCTCCGAGCCAATGTATCGGTAAATCCTTTGGGATCGATACACCGACTTGTTTGTTACCAAAGGAGTCCTGGATATAATTAGCTTGCGGGATTTCCTCACATCGGTCCAAAGTTAAAGTGCTCGTCGTCGTTATAATGGTGCCTATGCCATGTTTAAAGCTATTTTACCTATAAAATGCTCAGAATCAAGTGATGTACATATAATTATTCGCGGGCAAACATAGTCGCTCTTCCCCGAATGGCGCCAAATTACTTTGGAGAACCCTCGATCGTCGTTGAATGGTTCTTCAATCGTTTTGGTTTTATCGATTGGAATACGACTGAATCGTGATATTCTGTATTATTCGTGAAGATTATCTCAATTGAGATACTATTGCCAACCATAGATAAAACATTCGCATATCTATATGAAATTTGGCAACACAATAAATCAACAGCATTTAGATATTTCAATGGGTATTAATTGTGCCCCCTGTTGATTGACCTATATCTGTTCTCTTTTGAATATGACTATATGCAGGCGCTTTTAAAAACCAGTCAATTCAAGGCCCGTTCTTTTTCATTCACCAAACGCTATATAGACGATCTTCTTGCCGTGGATAATCGTTATATAAATGACGCAGTGAAGGACATATTTCCACCTTTACTGGATTCGAAAGAAACTACAGATAGCCCTAACGGCACGTCATATTTAGGCATATATCTCTATAAAAATGAAACGGGTCGTCTCTCTCGTCGTGACAAAAGAGATGATTACAATTTCGACATCGTAAACTATCCCTTTCTGGACGTATAAACCAGGGCTATACTACCAAGCTCATCCACTCAAAGTTTCTCAAATTTGGCGATGCATATCGCGTGCTGATAGCAAAATACGAGCGTAGCGTGCAAGATCTATGGCGTAACGTTTCGTAACTTGTGTCTAATTCCGATTAACCGGGGCTTAGTGGCCGTATGGACCCATGTACTTCAAGATCCTCATGGAGTTCATATGAACAGGCACAATCAAAGCGTGACAGAGATACATCATTCTCTAGATGACGAATTTAGAACGAATATCATATGGATTAACAATACTGATCGGCTATAAGGATTTGATCTTTTTAGGGCATCATAATGTCTTGCCGGGATCATTGAAAACTGTTGACCGTTTCTCTCTTGCAGGAAACTAGCCTATGTTTTTGTATACTATGATTGTCTTTTTGAATTTGGTGCTAATGCCGTTATATGGAATAAGGAATAAGTCTTTGGATTATGGAAGCGGATATTCTTTAATGAACGACGGCTGAAGAAAGAATGACGATTCAGATGCTTATAATTCACCCAAGCGATCACGGTTCAGTGGCTCGTTTTGAGAAGAAAAGACGATCCATCGTAGCCCCCCCCCCCCTCCACACCACCGAAACACCCGAATGGACAAATGAACATTGTTACACGAACGATATTCACATCACTTTCTAACGTGAAATGAACTGATCTGGGATTTTTGGGACCTGTCCAGGCCTAAAAGGGAGGCCATTTCGGCCCCTAAATATTTTCCTTCCTCCTTAGCTAGGGGCTGAAACCTACCACATTATACTCTTGAGTCAAGCTCTACCAGAAAATCTAAAATCCAATATTACTGTTTTGATGACATCACAGTGACATCATCTTCAAAAAGCATTTTTTTGTTCGATTTTTTTGTCAGAGTTTTTTATTTATGAGTTTTCTTTGCAAAAACATGATAAATTAGTAAATCATAGTCTGATGTGAAATAAAATAGTTTTTGCCAATTTTTTATCGGAGAAAGGAAGGAATTCTGTAGGAAAATGACGAAAATATCACTTTTCTGGTACCCCACATAGACGCCATCTTGAATTTGCTCGTGAACCTCTATTCGGGGGTTATGCAAATAGGATTAAAATGACCCCAATATGATAAACTAAAAAGTCGCGGTGGGGTCAGCTTTTAATTTTTTGTCGTTCCGGATATGGGGGAGAAATTTTGGTAGGGGTGCATAATGGCTCCGCCCAGTCCTAGTAGGGTTAACATACGCCTAAAAATGTCTATGGTATAATACGATCAAAGCCACTAGGATATATTTCAACGACTCTTAATTTAAATTCCACGATTGATTATTGCCAGTGTTGAAGATCTCAGGATTGTTCTCGTTGATATCGTTGAAAAATTAAGCCCACGATATCTCGATATCTGGCAGGGCACTCGACAATCTCAAACGATAAAAGGTTTGGCGAGTATGGAAACAGAAGGTCTGTATAGACGTCGTCATATTCTATCCCCTATCTGTAACTGAACAATTTTCCTTAACGCGCCTTCTAATCTCGCATTGGATTATATATCATTTCGTATGCATAAAAGCTCAGTGACGGGCTTTACGCCATACCAAATATCATTTCTTCATTATAAAGCCAGTTGCACACAATGCAACACCGAGAGAGAAGGTTGGTCATCACAGGGACACTCCACGGTTGTAATACCTATGGGCCGTCATAGCTCAGTCGGCAGAGCATCGGCGCTTTGAGCCGCGGCCGTGGGTTCCAATCCCGCTGACGACCAATTTATTCTTTCCCTCTCAAAAATCATTTCATATGTATATTAGCTCAGTGGCGGGGTTTTGGCCATACCAAATATCATTTCTTCATTGGATTATAAGTAAGTGACACACCGATTGGTCGAGGGTTAATCAAGGAACATTTCAATCAAACAAATAATCAATCAAACATATTGTATTCCATGCATATTGTTTCACATGATCATTTAGAGCTCTTTAATTTTTCTTCTTTAACAGTTCGCCAGCACTTTATTAATCTTAATCATTTTGCAAACTGAAAATGTTGCATTGCTGGTTGAAACTAGGAAATTATTCCAGTCTGTTACGTTGTCAATACGAGAAAATCAATGATTAAGGAAAGCTTTTGGCGAGATCGTTTAATCATTTGTTTGTAACAGAACATAAATTATTTGATTGAGGAAATCCGTTTCATGGGTGTGATTCATCAGGCGTTAATACACTTATTTGTCGGATGCTACAGGAATTACGAGTATTTGGTGTGTGCATTCTAATTCATCCACATCTCACCAACTTAATTTAATTTCTATATGGCGAGTGATCTCGGTGGATTTCTTTCCTGTGGCTTTTAACAATAAATTGTATTCAAATTCAGAGGGGTGATAGGTAAAATTATTCAAGTCGTTGAATCCCTTGACATTTCACCGGCAGCTCCAAGTTTCTAGGAATCATTATCCCATAGTTTTTAACCCGAAACTAATGTCAAATTTCGTGCAAAGACTTTTTGTACAGCCGTGAATTAGTGATAACTCATTTCGAATGCTTTTATGATAATTTTAGCATAGATTTGTGCAAATACGCTGAACTCACACCCAACAGAACCAGCCTATCAGGCCCCTCCTACTAAACTTTCTGCGCTATCTCCGGAACGACAAAAAATAGAGAGCTAAAACTTCGTGATTTTATAGTTTATCATATTGGGTCATTTTGAGCCTACTTGCAACCCCCAGAGCAGAGCATCATGGGTAAATTCCAGAAATTGCATAAATAACACATTCGGATCAATAGACGTCCAGCAAAACAATTCCGCGTCAACAGACGTCCAGCAAAACAATTCCGCGTCAACAGACGTCCAGCAAAACAATTCCGCGTCAACAGACGTCCAGCAAAACAATTCCGCATCAACAGACGTCCAGCAAAACAATTCCGCGTCAACAGACGTCCAGGAAAACAATTCCGCGTCAACAGACGTCCAGCAAAACAATTCCGCATCAACAGACGTCCAGCAAAACAATTCCGCGTCAACAGACGTCCAGCAAAACAATTCCGCGTCAACAGACGTCCAGCAAAACAATTCCGCGTCAACAGACGTCCAGCAAAACAATTCCGCGTCATCAGACGTCCAGCAAAACAATTCCGCGTCAACAGACGTCCAGCAAAACAATTCCGCATCAACAGACGTCCAGCAAAACAATTCCGCGTCAACAGACGTCCAGCAAAACAATTCCGCGTCATCAGACGTCCAGCAAAACAATCCCGCGTCAACAGACGTCCAGCAAAACAATTCCGCGTCAACAGACGTCCAGCAAAACAATCCCGCGTCAGCAGACGTCCAGCAAAAGAATTTCGCATCAACAGACGTCCAGCAAAACAATTCCGCGTCAACAGACGTCCAGCAAAACAATTCCGCGTCAACAGACGTCCAGCAAAACAATTCCGCGTCAACAGACGTCCAGCAAAACAATTCCGCGTCAACAGACGTCCATCAAAACAATTCCGCGTCAACAGACGTCCACCAAAACAATTCCGCGTCAACAGGCGTCCACCAAAACAATTCTGCGTCAACAGACGTCCACCAAAGCAATTCCGCGTCAACAGACGTCCACCAAAACAATTCCGCGTCAACAGACGTCCACCAAAACAATTCCGCGTCAACAGACGTCCGCCAAAACAATTCCGCGTCAACAGACGTCCACCAAAACAATTCCGTGTCAATAATCCAACTGACTGTTCCGTACGACAGACAGCATCAATTCCAAATATGCTTAACATGAAAATGGGTAAACACAAGATGGTTTACTGCGAGTGGTCAACAGCTTTCAACGATGATATAGCAGCACATCATGATGTTCCTTACATAAAATCCTTTTCAGTGACTAGTATTTTATCAAAAAAAATTATCAATCGTTTTCTAGATTATGAGGAATCTAAGCCACGCTTTGATTGTAAATGTATATTTGAAGACCATGGAAATGTGAAACAGTTGATGTTCGAACGACCCTTAACCCTTGGTTAAGCGAAATGAGACACAAGTTACGGAACGTTGTATCAGACACCTTGCATGCTCCGATTGTATTTTTGCCTCAGTGTATGATATTTATCACAAGATTTGAGAAACTTAGAATGGGAGCGTCTGTTAGTATATAACTATGTCAAAGTTGTAATGGGTGCCTTTTTCGTTAAGGTATAGGTCCAAATATGATGCTCCATCTGGATTATTAGTGGTTTCATTCAAATCCAGTGAATTGTGGGTATATATCATTCACAGCGCGACTAAGATAGGGATTATCCGATGTTAGGAGATGATCTTTATACCGTTTGGTAGATGAGAAGGGCCGGGCTTTGAAATCGTTATTCTTTTTACAATTTCTGCATATAGTATAACGGTCTGCCAAAAGTATCTCACAATTTGTACCCATTGGGATATCCATACGATGTTTCTATATGGTGTTACCGAATTTCACATCAATATTTTTGATGAGAAATTCAAGCATCTATATAAACACACAAACATCCCACGAATGATATCTTTCAGGTCCAGTAGAACTGAAGAAAAACCTTAGGACTTCTGACATTAACATACCGGTCATCCGGTTCAATGAACTTCGATATTATTAAAGATCCTGTTGCAGAATTGTAGTACAGGGAGTCGAGAAATTTCGTACGGTATGTGTGTATACGGTATGTGTCCTTTGACACCATAATATTTCATTAAGAATTCATTACTTCATTGACTTCCTGCGGGGCTCTTGTTAAAAGTTTGTTTGTAAAACTTCTAAAACCATCAATGTAGCTTTGTATATTGTTTTACATATTTTGGGAGTCCAAAACAATTTGGCTGTATCGGCATGAATGGTCGGAAGGGAGATACGTCTTGCCCCGAGAAACTGTTTGTGTTTGATGAATAAATCTTTCAAAGTAAGCCTGGTGGAGGAGAAAAACCGATATAGCAGCTGTACAGTTCAGGTGCACTAGGATTATCATTTCATGGGCCATAATATTGATATTACTTGGTCAACAGGAGTACTCTAAGGTTCATACTGCACATTATTATACCTCTTGCATATTCATGAGGGTTTTCTGATATTTCATTGGTCAGACTTTACCCAGCCACGAGTCAATATTTTTCAATCACTGACCCAGCTGTTTATGTGTCAGGCGGAGCGCGTGAGGTCCGGAGTCAATATTGTGATTACGTGGTCATTGTTTACAAGTACCGTCTCTCTGCAACATGGCTGACGGTGGTCGCTTCGTAGATTGTACGATGAAAATCTACAAGAACTGTTACAAATTAGGGACAGTAAGACCGCAAAAAATGTTATACAGGCGTCTCAATATTAGCAGTCAGGTGACAAATATACAGATTATGAAGAATTTTGCAATTAGAAATGGCCTCTAAGGTTTCCGTCCAATCAGAGAAACCGGTATTCATTACATAAGTCTCTTGATGCATCGATGATGTATACCAAATTTTACATCGAGCATTTAAAAGTTATCAGAGGTAGAGATCATTAATGATTTTGCATAAATTAAAGATGACCGCCCATCTTTCCCACCACTCAGAGGAACTGATGTGATTATTCATTGTAAGTCTCCTGATAGATGGTTCCTGTATACCAAGTTTCATATAGAACACTGAAATGGTATCAAAGATATACATCATTAAAGATTTTGCATAAATTAAAGATGGCCACCAAGGTTTCCGCCGAATCAGAAAAACCAGAACTGTCATTCATCGTAAGTCTATTGATGCATCGATGATGTATACCAAATTTTACTTCGAGCACATGAACGGTATCAGAGATAGAGATCATTAGTGATTTCGCATAAATTAAAGATGGCCGCCCATCCTTCCCGCCACTCAGAGGAACTGATGTGGTTATACATTGCAGGTCTCTTGATACATCGATGCTGTATATCAAGTTTCGTATGGAATACTTGATTGGTATCAGAGATATATATCATTAAAGATTTTGCATAAATTAAAGATGGCCGCCAAGGTTTCCACCGAATCAGGGAAACTGGTTTGGTCATTTCTTTGAAGTTTCTTGATGCATCGATGATCTATACCAAGTTTCACACTGAACAGTGAAATGGTACCTGAGATACACAAGATTAATGGTTTCGCATAAATTAAATATGGCCACCAAAGCTTCCAACCAATCGGGTCCAGATTCAATGAGGTTCTGGGTCATGAGCATATGGATGTGCAGTGCAAGTTTGGTGTGCCTAGGGTAAGTCGTTCTAAAGATATCTTGGTAACGAGAAAGCTGTGATGGTTTCGCATAAATTAAAAATGGCCGCCAAAGTTTCCAACCAATCATGTCCAGATTCAATAGGGTTCTGGGTCACGAGCATATGGATGTACACTGCAAGTTTAGTGTGCTTAGGGTAAGTCGTTCTAAAGATATATTGGTAACGAGAAAGGTGTGACGGACAGACGGACAGGCGAACGGACGGACAGACGGACGTATATGACGACGACAATACCCGTCGGCCAAATTATGGCCGAGGGGTAAAAAATTCTACAAGTCGAGCTCATATGATTATGATAGACTAGAAGATTGAAAATGTCAACAGAGGAAAAGCGGGTGTAATATACAGAGGGATTAGATTTGCTCTTTGCCCGTAGGGTAATACAAAATAACAATTCGTTAGAAGTCCGCTAATTAGATTGGGCAAATATAGAGGGAATATAAAAGAGAAACAGCCCGAATAATTTACCTATAAAACGCTTAAGACAGGGCTATTTTATGGATAACAACTTCTTTTATTCTTCTGGAGCTGAAGTTTTGGTGGAGATACTTCCAACTTGTTCAAAGCTAATGTACAAATTTGCAGACAAGAAAATATTTATAAAAATCAAGAACAAGGAGAATAGGTGACAAAGTATGTAATAAGTGAGACATGTCAGTTAAGTAAGAACCAAGCAGTGACCAGCTCAGTATGGTAGTCATTTTTGGAGATTCATGGTACAAACTGGGGCGACAGGACAATACACCAATCACGAGGATGATGAGTATCACACTCTTCATCATCTACAGCTATATCATAGAGATGCGGGATACATACGTTTCGTAAAGGCGATTTCTTCTTTTTGCACCAGGGGATCATCGCGAGGCGTACTGATACATGGCAGAGGCAATGTTTGACCGTATAAATACGCCGCTACACCATATAAGCCAGCTGGGAACTGTACTTGTTCATCAGTATAATGGTATATATGTCAGAGATAAATCCATATTTATATATGTGTAAACTCATCGTGTGATGTACATTACAAGCTCACAAAGTCGCTCGGTGCCGATATTTTTGATGATATTCGATCGTGTTTGTATGTGCCTTCACTCGTCATTATTTCTCGATTGGAAACACAATTGAATCGCGAAATCGAGTGCAAACCATTACAAACAGAAGAGAATGTGAAAAGTAGTCCCCAGTTATACCGACAGGAACTCTCCTCAAGCTTTTATCACCGACACGTATTAATTCGAAATGTATCTCGATGAAAGTGATTTTCTCAATGAATCTGAACACCATGAATCACTTGGACACAGGTTAGGCGGAATTTCATGTTGGCAAGCGTTTCTAAACATCGTTCAATCTCCAATCGACCTTTTTGCAACGTTTTCATGAAAATCGATTTTTTTCGAAGGTGCGAGGGAATGTCATTTCTTCTCGAAATGAACGACTGAATCGCGATTGCTCAGTGCAATGTGCGTTTGGAAACGCTTCCTCGCTGCGTCCACGATATTCATGGTGTTCAGAATAGGGAGACAATAGCTTGACCCAAGGGTATAGTGTGATAAGTTTCAGTCCCCTAGCTCAAAAGGTAAGAAAAATAATTAAGGGGGGAGGCGAAATGGCTCCCCGAAGTCTGGACAGGTCCCAAATAGCCCAGATCAGATGCATATTTGGAATTCGTGTTAACTGTCGTACGAAGAAAGTATTTCGATTATTGAATGTCGGATCTGACGCCTGTTCTAATTACAACACATCTAAGGGAAGTGGGAAGAGGTGCCGACATACTGACTGCGTCACATGACTTCACAGAATAGTCTTCTGGTTAACCTATTCTAAAGCACATACCAAGAATCTAACTCTTCGTTATACGGGAAACACTCTGGTTATCAGTCCGCTGTTTTTCAAACATTGGTGTAATTTCTTTGGCAAGTCCCAATATAGAAATACTATTTAAAGAAGCCCTTGCTATAAGACGTACACGGCCGATATTAAACGCTGGTTTAAAAGCATCTAAAGAACTCACTTTATTCAACTAATCACAATCTGTTCACCTTTGTTCTTATCTTGTATATACAATCTCTGTAATTACAAGCGTCTGGTCCGTCATTCATAATTCAGCCGTCGTCCATTAGGGAATATCCGCGTCCATAATCCAAAGACATATTCCATATTCCATATAACAGTACTAGCACCAAATTCAAAAAGACAATCATATTAGCATACATAAACATGGGCTTGTTTCCTGCAAGAGAGAAGCGGTCAACAGTTTTCAATGATGCCGGCAAGACATCATGATGTTCCAAAAATATCAAATCCGTATCGCTGATCAGTACTCTTAATCCATAATATTCGTTGTAAAGTCGTCATCTATAAAGAATGATGTATCTCAGTCACGCTTTAATTGTGACTGTTCATATGAGTACCATGAGGATCTTGAAGTACATGGGTTCATACGGACCCTAGCCCCGGGTTAAGAGGAATTAGACACAAGTTACGAAACGTAACGCCATAGATCTTGCACGCTACGCTCGTATTTTGCTATCAGCATGCGATATGTTTCTCCAAATTTGAGAAACTTTGAGTGGAGGCGCTTGGTGGTGTAGCCCTGTTTTATAAGTTTCTGCAACAATGTTTTGTGGCGTTCATTAAAATCGCCACATTTAACACAGGATCTAGCAAATGCTACTAGGCGTGATATGTAGACGTGATATGTATACGCCACATGCCAGTTAAGGAAGAGACAAGCAGTGACCAGACCAGTATGGTAGTCATTTAATCTGCTAGTCCCACAATGCCGGGTTAGCACATAATACCAATCTGCACATATGCTTACCAAGGACTATGTTATTTACCCTGAAAAGTGTTCACCTGGCTACTGTTGTACTACAATGCCTTTTGTATCTACTAAGACCTGAATGGTTACATTTCTCACCTGTGTAGTATAAAATGTGTTATTTGTATCAGTCCTGACGATGACATAATATATGTCGAAATATTGACCAAAATATGGCTTTTCTGTCGTTATTCGGAGTAACAATACTTCTTTACTAAGTCCCAATATAATGTTCGGGTATAAAATGGCCGTTATCCATCCAAGGTATTAGAATTTTTCATTCCGGTTATAAGAAATTCTACAAGTCAAGCTCATACGATTATGGCAGACGAGGGGATTGAAAATGTCAGCAGGGGGAAAGAGGGTGTAATATACAGAGGGATTAGATTTGCTCTTGTTAACGATGCCCGTTGGGTAATACAAAATAATAATTCGTGAGAAGAAATTTGTTCGCTAATTAGATTGGGCAATATAGAGGGAATATAAAAGAGAAACAGTCCGAATAATTTACCTATAAAACGCTTAAGACAGGGCTATTTTATGGATAACAGCTTCTTTTATTCTTCTGGAGCTGACGTTTTGGTGGAGATACTTCCAATTTGTTCAAAGCTAATGTACAAGAGAATATTTATACAAATCAAGAACAATAAAAATAGGTGACAAAGTATTGGGATGTAATGAGTCAGACATGCCACTTAAGGAAGAGACAAGCAGTGGCCAGACTACGCTGCTAAACAGCTTGTATCACTGACGTCCCTACTCTCCTTGTTCCCCCCGCTGATTCACATCGCATATTTCGGGCATCTTGGCCGTAAGGGGGCGCTCTGAACAGGCCAACCACCAACGACCAATGAATATCACTCTTACGGAAGAGTCTTGGTCCGCCTTGTTTCACGGCAGCCAACATCCGGGCATCCGACATTTTTCTCTCAGTGAGTGGGAGGTCTTTCGGCCAGTCACCAATAAATGTTTTCATGAAATTACGTCGCTAAGCTGCGAAGATTAGTCTTTCGGTAACATCTAATGAGCGATAACTGTGTGAAAAAACGCGAGAAACTAGTGAACTATTTATTCACAATCAACTGTGAATTAAAGCAATATGAGTTGTCTCCCTTTTCAAACGTTCATATGTCGTTAACGGCAAAACTAACAATAAACGGACGGCCAAACAGCTCTGATTACGTTAATTTCTTAGTTAAGAGTGAACAGATTTTTTGATAACTTCCTCCATTGTTTAGTAAGGTTCGTGAACTGATTGCAAACATTTCTTCACTGATACCTTCAAATAATTAACAAATAAATCCCTGTAAATGTTGTTAATATCCCACTAATAAGACCACGCTTTATCGTCATGAGTATATAAGGAGTCTAGTGCCTAGAAAGGTAACGTAAAAATACCGTTCAATTGTTTCAGATTTTGAATTTAATGTTGACTGTTCATAAGGACGGGGAAAAGTTCCTTTGAGAGATGCGGTAAGGGGGGCGTGTCGCTGTTAAAATATTGGCATGGCTTCCACATTACGTGAGAGTCGTGATCTCACTATCATGAAGGCATAAGGTAATTTCGATCACGTGAGGTAGTTAGCCAATCGTGGTTAGTATGAGGAATCATTTGCGTACACTTCGCCATCCATAAGATGGCTTGCGAATCGTGTGTCTCCATTATCGCGGAGCGATATCCGGTGTTTTACCGGATTCTGTTCGGCCTTCATCCGGCGGAGAACAGACTCGAAAACTCTGATTACAGGTTTTCATACATATCCCGGAAACAGATATTGCCTGGGCTTACAAAATATATAGGTATGAATAACTTTCGTATCATCCAAGGTGTGGTAGATCTGTAATTTTGAAGAAGTAGATCATCACATGACTCGAAAATGGCGGGTTACGTTGGGGTTACGTCGGTAGACTTTAGCTGATTGGCTGACGAAGTCACGTGGTATTGATTTATGAAAATTCCCTCTAGCCGTTGCCGAAAGTAGTCTGAAATGGATACACACGATCCCAGGGTCAGTCTTACTCCGTATAGATTACCGAAATGGTTACAGGTTGTATGAGGAATCTGGTTATCTCCGAGCTATTACGGCACGGAGATTGGGTAACCAGATAAAGCACCCCCTTACGGCTAAGTGGCGCGAAGTTGGCGATGTGAATCAGCGGGGGGAACAAGGAGATACAAGCTGAATAGTATGAGCGTATGACCAGACCAGTATGGTAGTCGTTTAATCTGCTCGTCCCACAATGCCGGGTTAGACAACGGTGAGTACAGGTTCTAAGTCAGTAAAAGATAATAATAATTAAGGATAATACTAATAATAATATGAAGATCTACGTTGAAATATTAGCTAAATTACAATCCATTGTAAAGTGA
Source organism: Hanleya hanleyi (assembly GCA_036873755.1). Classification (NCBI taxonomy): domain Eukaryota; kingdom Metazoa; phylum Mollusca; class Polyplacophora; order Lepidopleurida; family Hanleyidae; genus Hanleya; species Hanleya hanleyi. The sequence continues at coordinate 203,945 of JAVTVY010046832.1, forward strand.
TTGCAAAGATATTCTCTTACATATCTCATCAATCATAATAAGATATAAAGTCTAAATATAGGAAAATTAGCGGTCATTTCCTTGAAAAGGTTTTGCCAGGAAATAAATCACCCAATACAATCTTCATTTATCAACGGTAGACCGAGATATTGGCAAGACACTCCAATTTCAGCAGCAAACCCAACACCTCGAGACTGTGTTCCTCACCCTACCATACACAGGCCGAACTAGCCACCACAAGCCAGCGTTGGCTTGAAATGTCATAGATTTCAGCCGGGAAATTACGTCACTCACTGATAAGTTAATACTACATGTATACAATCAAAACATCTTCCTCAATATTATACAATAATGTCAATAATTGTCACTATCATGATATCGGCACTGAAAATGTGCAACGTACGGTAGATGCTAGTTCGTTGAATTAGTACGTAAGCATCCTCTTCACTGTCCGAATTATGCAGCCTGGTGATAAGGATTTGGCAGTCTTAAAAACCAGACAGTTGTAATCCATACGATACACCTCTTCCAGACGCCTTGATTGCAGAGGGTAATACAGCTAAGACGTTCACACGGCGAGGAAGCAGACAGCGCATTACTTTTATATGTATGAATCACATGATCAAGCAAGGTTTTTGGATTAAGCCTTTTGACACTGATGTAGCTGTACTGTATACAGGACACTAAACGGGTCTCGGTTGTCACAAACAATGGTTCCGCACTGAAGTTACATTCCCATGCACAAGGTGGTTGCTGAGTCGGGTTCACAACTATGTGATGCTTTGCCTGCATTTCATGGATTGGCTGGCTGCAACTTCAACAGTTCAATGTCTGAAATTGACGAGAAGATAGCCTTCGACACAATATACGAGAGTGAACTGCATTAGAACTGTATGTCACAGTTGGGCAAAGATTGAATACGTAGCGAAGAAACGAGTTCAATATGTGAAGCCTCTGCATGTGTGCATAATATACTCAACGAATGAGGAGACTGGCAGCAAATCCGAAAACGTTACATACCGTTTATTCTGCCAGGATGCGCAGAAGAACGAGTGGTTACCTCCAACATCTGATAACATTTACAGCGAGCTAACTTTCAATCCATCATCTAGAAGAAGGCATTGAAAGCCAGACGAAACCTTCCTACACCCAAACAACATGTCAGATGATGTTCTGCAAACCTTTCGAATGAAGTAGGGTAACAAGAATCCTGTGGACTGACGGTATGTCACTGTAAGAAGTCATATTGGCATTGAAGAGAATACTCATGCAGGACAAATGACTGTACATGCACAGAAGCATTTACTTGCCTGGTAAATGAAAGACTGCCAAATCCCAATCACCATGCAGGCTGCGGAAATCTGACAATGATGATTATACATATTAGACAAATGCAACTGAACTGGAACTATCAACAGTCGTACCTGGCACAAGTACTACATGGTATTACTTCTGACGTGCACGTGATTTTCACGCAAAATAGAACGTAGGCTGTCATGCTATACACACTGCAGGCACTGCTACAGGTGCATACTTCAGGAGCCCCCCGTCCCCCTCCCCAGTTCTGCCAGTTGAACGGCTGTCTGCGGAGGGATAGAAAGACAAATGAATCATCCACGCGACAAACGCAATGAACAACTTATTTGCCATCACTTTGATAGGAATATAGAAGTCGATGTATATAACACAACAGTTTTATGGATAACAACCTTCATTGCTCTGATGATGGCGTTTCTTTGAAGATGCTTCCAAATTTTTCAAAGTTAATAATACAGTTGGAAGTATCCACAGCGAAACGTCGGCACCCAAGCAATAAAAGAAGTAGCTATCCATGAAATAGCCTTGTGTTATTATTTACCAGTATAACCTGAACGACTAAAATAGACCGACAAACATGTATATAATGATAATATAATATCCTTCACTCGATTACATATCTAATTCCTCTACTGTTGTTACTAATTTTAAAATATAGCCTTTATATAGATCGCAACTGACCTAAGAAATGTATTATCCAATATACATAAAGCACTGTGTTGATGGGTCGCGAAGTACGTACGGGAAAAAAATAAAATTTAAAACTAAAAAGTTTTGTACACTGACTTTGAAAAACTTGGAAGTATCTCCAACGAAACATCAGCTTAAGAACGATGAAAAAATTTGTCATCCATAAAATAACACTTTGTTGTATACGCCGAATTATATATGCCTATCGAAGAAGTTATAAAACTCTTGCTGGTTGCAAACCTCATGCTGCCTATATATATGACAATATTTACTCCACAGCCCTGAAAAGAACTGAAAACTGAAATTAAGTTTTTCTGGTTGTTATTTACTTGTTTAAATGCATATTTCGTCTCCATCACTATCCATTTTCTATAGGAAAAAATCAAGCTAAAATATGTCGCACATTTTTGACCAAAGTATATACCCTACGATAGAAAGGACGTCCTCGGAGGAGCCATCGCTGCTGGTTTACATCATTCAATCTCGATATAGCAGTTAGATAGCGGATATTAATATGCCGTTTAGCAAATTTGTACGAACCTTCAATGTGAGTTTGATTGGCATGGACAATCTAGAACTCTTAAGAGGTTGTTACCTCAGCGAAGTGAAAACAATATCTAGAATAGTGTATGAGTAAAGTGCACTAAACAGGCGGGTGCACCTCATCTCAGTAATTTTATGCACTGATTCGTCCTTCCTGTGTCCATTTCGCGTGCTCCAGTTTGTATCTGTATTGGAGGGGTCTTTCGTACAACCTACATTTTGATTAGTTTTCATTAAAAAGACGAGCTCACGTTTTGCAAGACAGAAGCGGTTAACAGATGTCCAAGATGACGACAGAAGCGGTTAACAGATGTCCAAGATGACGACAGAAGCGGTTAACAGATGTCCAAGATGACGACAGAAGCGGTTAACAGATGTCCAAGATGACGACAGAAGCGGTTAACAGATGTCCAAGATGACGACAGAAGCGGTTAACAGATGTCCAAGATGACGACAGAAGCGGTTAACAGATGTCCAAGATGACGACAGAAGCGGTTAACAGATGTCCAAGATGACGACAGAAGCGGTTAACAGATGTCCAAGATGACGACAGAAGCGGTTAACAGATGTCCAAGATGACGACAGAAGCGGTTAACAGATGTCCAAGATGACGACAGAAGCGGTTAACAGATGTCCAAGATGACGACAGAAGCGGTTAACAGATGTCCAAGATGACGACAGAAGCGGTTAACAGATGTCCAAGATGACGACAGAAGCGGTTAACAGATGTCCAAGATGACGACAAGGCCTCATAATGCTCCTATTGTCAAATCTGTATCAACTTTGGTGAGTATGCAAGAGGTGAGGAATACTGATGACGTCTGGCGAATAAAAAGCAACCAAATTACTCCACAAGAAAGCCTATCTCGGCACAACACATTCAGACTAGAATACGAAGGATTCTTGGACGTAGCCTTGGTATCTCAGTCGCACTTTTGTTGCGCTTTTTTCACGTGGAAACTATGAAGTAACTACACGGCCCCAGTACCGATTAAGCGGAATTAGATACACTAATGACCAATATTCGTTTACCCGAATTATTTCCCAAGTAGTTTTCCGATGTCGATCGTTATTCTCATTCATGGCCACACTTTCACTAGACACGTTGATTGAATGCTCAAGAAATGCAATATAGATAAAATCCAAGAACTAATACCCACAACCAATTTCTATATCCAGTATCACTTTGGTCATTACAATACATGCGGTGACAATTTATAAAGCGATTAGACGTTGCTATATTACAGGTTGCATGGAAGTTGCGAAGACAGAAGGTATGGTGACACAAATAGGTTTCAATCAAACATAAACTGAGTGCTTTGACCATACCAACGAGAGCTGTTTTAGAAAATAAACGTACTTGGAAGATGAAGATTTATGGATCGATAGACTTTTATACAGGTATGCTAAGGACTAAAGTAAATGCGTGGGAAATGAGAGATGTGGTGTCATATCGGCGTATCTTGCACTTTCCTAATGGCTCTCAGGTATCCAACTCATTACTGGTTTGTGCATTGATGCTATAAGAAATGGGAAAGAAATCCATCGATTTTCGGTGCTAAAACCATTTTAGACTATCGGGTACTTTTATCAAGCATATTCACATTTTGTTTTTATTTGTGTTCTGAAGGTCAAGTCGTACACTTATTTGAAAAGAAGCGAAGAAACTGTTCCCATACTACTCAACTACTCTAGCAAAAATCTTTAGTGTACTCGGAAGAGAGTAAAAAGAAGACAAATTGGAATGACCTTATTTGTTCGCGGGGTCAGCCAGCAACATGTTTGACACAGTGTACGAATGCATTTTTTTGGACATTGAACATTACACACACGCTTTATACATCTGTCATACAAGAATTGTTGTTTGATCTTCGCTATAGCTGAAATATTGCTGAACGCCACGTTAGCCATAATTATCTCTATCTCTCGCCCTTTCATACACGCATTGATGACAACCTCGCCCTTTCATACACGCATTGATGATAACCTCGCCCTTTCATACACGCATTGATGATAACAGAAGGTTTGGAATATAGTTGATCGGACCTCTGTGTCAGAGGAAGCTTGTCTTATAACCGATATTTGGGGATTTCATCAGCTCTTAAAATAAACAGTGGATGTATGTTTTCGCATGAACAAAAACAGCTCCAAGCTGATCTACATATGTCACCACATCTACATATGTCACCACATCTACATATGTCACCACATGGAAGACATGCTAGCTGGTATGAGTAAGTGAAGGTCAACATGTCACTCATATAGTTTGTCCGTTACTGTTATATGTAACTAGCCTGAGGTAACTGAGGATCTGATAATATCTTTAAAATGTGCTTGTGGATAGGATCAATTTAGGGAGATGGCAGTTTTATGCTAATAAATGTTCATCGTAGATGTAGAGCAGGTGCGTGGACAGATGACTGTTTGGAAATATCTGAAAAACGCAATATCCCTTGCGTTTTCCACATTCTTTTCGGCATTTGACAATTCAAACCTTTCATATTCCCATGCCTGTGTCATTTCTCGCCAATTACAAAAAGCCATACTCTTAATACGCATCGTCTGGAAAACGATTTCAGGATATACAAATGAAGCATAGTTTAATATCAGCCGATATTGTCACGTCATTATTCCTTGTGATGCCGTAATAATATATTGTCTTTGTACATATTTACATTTGTACATTTATTGGCAAGGTTTCATAGAATATTGTCTCTATCATCAGGCCTGGTGGTTATTGCCTCCTGTAGATGTAGATTTACGCTGAAGGTAATAGCCACCAGACCTGATGATAAAGATAGTATTCTGTGAAGGCTTGTCAATATGTCGTTTTTGTCGTTTTATTCTTCGTCGGCTCATTAAAACGGATCTCCACGAGATTATCTCATAGATCTGTTTGGGCATGGCGAACAAATGGAACGTGGAGAAATGTAGAGCAAATATCTACTGTCAACCGAGTACTTGGATTAAATGACCAGGACATATTGGCTTCCATTCATGTGAAGAATCCATGGGAAGCAATAAACATCTTATTGCAAGATAAATATTAGCTCTATATCACTGTACATATATTCGATGGATATTATTTATCGCCCCATTCTGCCATGGAGACTCTTTTGTCTCGACAAAAATATATTGATAAACTTGATAACTGTCTGATTCTCTGATAACAAAACTGTCAGACACCTGGGTGGGTGAATACAGTTTCCATATTGAACTCTGGTGTATCTTTCAGTGTTGACAGCATCATATTGGACAGCCAGTAGGCAGCAATAAACGATTTGCTCATTCATAATCCATAGACATTAGTCGTATGACATCACTATATCTTCCCTGTGGTTGAAAGTCACCGGCATAAATCTTACATTGGAAATATAAAAAAGGAATGAAATGTACAATTTATGAATACACAAAAAAACATGAACTTTCAGAAACTGATTCAACAATGCAACTCGTAGCGTGCAGAGTAATCTCGTTTCCTGTGGGAGCTTTCATATTGGGGTCCAATACGGACTCCTTACAAAACTTTTTACTGCAGATCCGGAACGAAGAGAACAAAAGAGCTGAAACTTTCTGGCTTTTCCGCGAATCTTATTGGCGTAACTTTAACCCTATCTGGCCTGAGCTTTTTGGGACGTAACCTGGCCTGGTGGGGGGGGGGGGACGAAATGGCCCCCCCTTAATTATTTTTCTTACCCCTTGAGATAGGGAGCTGAAACTTACCACACTATACCCTTGGGTCAAGCTCTACCAGAAAATGTAAAAAAAATCCAAGATGGCTGCGTTGATGACGTCACTGTGACGTCATTTTCAAAAACGGCATTTTTTGGTTGATTTTTCGTTCGGATTTTCCGATTTTTTTATTTATGCAATTTCTCCGCAAAAACTGCATGATAAATTAGTAAATATTCATGTGATGTGAAATAAAATAGTTTTTGCTCACTTTTCGTCGCGAAAAAGCGGAAATTTTGAAGAAATATGACAAAAACATCACTTTCCTGGTACCCCATATGGACGCCATTTTGAATTTACCCATGATCCTCTGCTCGGGGGGTTATGCAAATAGGCTCAAAATGACTCCAATATGATAATCTATAAAGTCAAAGAGTTTCAGCTCACCATTTTTTGTCGTTCGGGATATAACGCAGAAAGTTAGGCCAGGTAGGGTTAATACTATTTGCATAATCCTTAGTGCAAGGGATCATGGATAAATTCAAAATGGCGACCAGGAGGGGAAGCGGTGTGCTCCCCCTATTTATCACATTTTTCTTACCTAAAATGACATAAAAATATTTGATTTGGTCAAACTTATTCAGTATAGCTTTTGAGAGAAACCATCGAAAACAAAAAAATCGAAAAATCGGTCCAAAAAAACAGGCGTCACTGTAACGCCATCATGGCGACCATCAGTCAAAATACTCCCCCCCCCCAAGAGTGGGAAAGGCCCCAAATCGCCCAGGCCTGGTAGGGGAAATTGATTTTCTTTCAGAGTGCGGTTCTCTCGCATGCAAATTCGACTCAGAATTGACCCTCAGTCTGTTGTTGGGTGTAGTGCAAGGAAATGTTATAGTTTCTCACCTACATCATTCGCCGATAAAAAAAACGAAAAAGTATTTGATTGAGGAAAGCTGTTCCGTAAATCTAATTTTCCGGATACTGCGGAAACTAACTTGATTAGCATCTTGTATAGCTGCTTGGTGTATGCTGGTATTTAGGAATCTCTGAGGCATAATTTAATTTCCATATTGTGAGTGAACTCTGGGGAATTGTTTTCATTATTTTCATGCCATAAATTCTCCTTAAGCTCAAACGTGTAATAAGAGAAATTGTGACGATATAGCTGCATCGGAGACATTATCATTGGGATAGCCTCGTTAATTCCTGTGCTCAATCGGCTCGAAGATCCGAATAATGGATGCTTTCTTTTTTGAGAAATCATTATTCCATGCTTTTTAACGTGAAAACAACGCCAGATATCGCGATAAAAGTCTTTTGTAGAGCCATAAACGAGTGTTAGTGAGGATCTGGCGATCATTCGGTGCGGTTTGGAGTGCCAAAATGAAATATTATGTACGCAAGAAAGTTTGTTAGCTTACCGTATATGATATTGTCGTATTCTCTTGAGTAATTCTCAGCCACTGAGTCTTAAGGTTTTTTTAATAACGGCATCTTGAAGTAGGGGATGTGTGCACAATCGAGGTTAAAACAGCACCATTTCTGTCTGTAAAAATATGAAGACACTCAATAACCAAAACCACTTTTGAGTAACAGCTAACCATATGAACACTTTTTTCGGGGCTTATCTTTGTTCTGGGCTGGTTTCATATGTTTGTTCATAGAACAGTGTGCTATTTTCCCCTCGAATTAGACGACTTTGCACAAATACATTAATTCAAGACGGTTATTCAAAAATCCTAAGGCCCAGGCCTGAAAAATAATCAGACAATTCTACAACATACTATATACTTTTTGCACACCAAACAGCAATTCCTTGGCGCAAATTCCTGCACCAGAACTCATCGCCGCTCTTTGAAATGTGAATATGATAATTTGAACCAGGAAATCTACAAATAAGCTGAATACCCTCCCATAATCTAAGCAGATAGCTTACTTTTCTACCAGAGCTAGTTTGGCCAACAGGGACGGGATGGAAGACACATAGTTTAATGATGCAGGATCCAAGGTGATACCTGTGCTGAAGTGTACGGCTCAGGTTATCAAAGAGGGAGAGCTCTTATTTATTTGTCTCTCTGTATTCTCTTTATTCTCCATGGAAGTGATATATGACCGTTAAGGGGCAGCCTTTGCTTGTGTGATGTAGAAATTAATTACTTCGCTAGCTACTGGAACACTACGAAATCCGAGAGGGGACTTCTGACTTCCGAGTTCCGACTTTGACTTCAGGCAGGTTTTTTTCTTTTATAATGCATTACATCTTAAATTATGAAAGAGAGAGAGAGAGAGAGCATTAAGGTTTGACGTCGCATTCAGCAATATTTCAGCTATACAGCGACGATCAAACAAAATTCTAAGTATTCAATTCAACAACTCAGTAAACTAATGCGCTAAAACAGGTACAAACATTAAAATTTGTACAACAAACCAATCCCTCTCAAATAATCTAAAATACAATCTTCTTTTACTCGGTTAAGAAGATCTTCCAGCGTAGCTGCTCGATAAAAAAATATTTCTTACAATCTTAAAATCTATGCAATCTATGAGAATATGTTTCCCCGTGAGATCTTCATGGCATGGAATACACCTTGGGACCGGCTCCTGTTTTAGTAAATATTCGTGAGTTAATCGTGTATGACCGACCCTACATCGTCTAATCATGGCCTGATCGAAACGTTTCTGACTGTTCAGATGTGTATAACCAAAACTTTTTTTGAACTCGTGAAGTTTGTTATTATCCATAGTATCCTATAATGATTGAAACTGCTTTCTTACATAAGCGCGGATAGATGGTCTGAAATCGCTGTATGCTTAAATTATGAAGCATGGAATATCACAATAACATTATTGTGGCATATTGTGCTTAAAAACCTGCTTGCATGTACTTATAATAATCAGATAGCCATTGAAGTTTATCTTGGGCTATGTTCTGATTATTAAAATGTGATAAGTTCTAATGTAAATCGAAATGCCCTATGTTACCAGTCAAAGGCGCCCCAATTACATAATATAATTGCACAATTTGATACATTACGAATAATCACATTTAATGCGCCCTTTCACCATTAATCGTTGGACAATGCTGTCTTTTCCCAGTGGCGGCGACAGGTGCACAGCACGTGGACCACCGCGTGATCTCCCGTTCGTTCCCATGATCCCTCCCTTATGTTTATAAGATGAAGCGGGTTTTTTCAACTGCATGTTGATAACCGGTGTAATATGAACATATGGATCAAATATCCCTACTATCTCAAGAAAGGCCCTAAGTTGATTGATCGGTTTAATTGAAAGTGGATCTATTTCATTCAACACCGGATTATCAATTGAAGGGAATTTAGCTCTATCATACCATAAGTGGAGGGGGGCCCTCGGACAGATCCCCAAAAGCCCAGGACAGATAGGGTTAAACCAGAATATATTTTAATAGATAATGACTGGTATATTTTCGACCTGAAGTTGTCAAAATTATCATAAATGTAAGCTTATTAGTACTTTATTGGGATATTTGATCCATGCATATTATCATATTTACATCAGTGATCAACACATGAAAAACCCGCTTCGAAGATCACGCGGTGGTCCACGTCCTGTGCACCTGTCGCCGCCACTGGGGCAAGGGGCGCATTAAATGTGATTATTCGTAATGTATCAAATTGTGCAATTATATTATGTAATTGAGGCTCCTTTGACTTGTGACATAGGCATTACTATTTACATTAGAAGTTGTCGCATTTTAATAATCAGAACATAGCTCAAGATAAACTTCAATGGTTATCTGATTATTATAAGTTCATGCAAGCAGGTTTTTAAGCACAATATGCTATAATAATGGTATTGTGTTATTCCATGCTTCATAATTTAAGATGTAATGCATTATAAAAAAAAGTCTGAAGTCAGAAGTCGGAAGTCTTTCGTAGGAACACTCCAGTTTTACCGGTCTTCTGTTTTTCAGACAACGGTGTAATTTCATTGGAGAAATGAATCTAATCGTCAGGAGACTGCTTACCGCTACCTGAGAGGGTGTAAACTAACAGTTGTCACCTAACTTAGAATGTTTTCATTCCGCTCGCAAGAAGATCTGCAAGTCAATTATATACGCTCATAAGATTTTGAGAGAATAGCGTACTAATATCTAGGGGAAAGATGACGTCATAAAAAGACTAAACATGTTTACTACATAGATTGGGTAACTGTACAGGGATATAAAAAAGAAACCCATCAAGAATATTTGATTTAATAAAACTTTCTGGGTTCTAATCCCATGCAACCTACATACATGAACTTTCTACCATTGCTTTGGAAAAGGAGAGTGCAGAACTCAGCTACCATATATATATATGATAAAGACTGATTAGGTTTCCCCCGTAGCCTAATCTTAGGATGAAGTATTGTTATCTAACAATGTGCCCAGAGACTCACGGAACAAGGCATCACGTGTGTGTAAACTGAAATACCATACGGTTATATCACATCTCGTTGATCCAAGCATTGCAGATTTACAAAATGGCACCGAATTATCCTTTCGTTGGGTCACTCCGTATTCTTATCACGTCCAGTAAATAAAATCATTCTCCCAAGATTGACTAGTCTTGAAACGCAACTACTTGGATGAAGCACTGGACAAAATCTATAGCCACAAAAAAATCCAATTTATTGACACAGCATGAAAAGTAGGACTGGTAGACTTGGTATAGTGAATCAACACAAGCTGGTTTATTGAAAGCGAGAAACAATCCACAGTGATACCGACAGGACATGACGATGTTCCTATCACACACAAGGCTATTCTTTATTGCTGTGGAGCCGACGTTTCGTTGGAGCTACTTCCAAGTTTTTCAAAGCTAATAAATTTTTTGAAAGTATCTCCAACGAGCCTTGCGTTATATACGCCGACTTCTAAATGTCTATCAAAGAAATTTGATGTTTGTATCGTCAAATCCAAATCATTGACCAGTATTATTTCTCAATAGATTTCCATGTAGTTTTCTACGGTATATAGTATGATCTGTCACGCATTGATTATGACTATTAACATGAAGAACATAATTACAATTATTCGTATGGTCGTAGTCCCAGGGTGAGCAGAATTAGACACACATCACGAAGCAGATCACAAGATATTGTGAAGGACGGCCAGAATAATGTCCTTCTTCATTCCACAAATAAAGTGGAGCTTGTAGGACTCGCCGAATGGTGAGAATCTTATCAAACGCAAGGCGGTCGCTACTATCAGTCAGAAATGAGGTTCCCAAATAAAGAAAATATTGGGAAACCCCATTGTGCAAATACTGTTGGAGACAGATGAAATATGTAATCAATCGAGCATGTACCAGGCGCGTGTGAAGGACCTGAGTGTTACAACAGAGATCAGCCACATCACCTGCTTCTCCGTCTATACTTAATCCTCTACTAGAATCACTTCGAAAGGTTTTTTTAAACGAACACAAATCGTTTATAAATAGGGAAGGTGTTTTGCTTCAGACTAGTCACACCGATATACCAACTCTGTATTGTCTTTGTACATATTTACATTTGTACATATATTGACAAGCTTTCAGAGAATATTATCTTTATCCTCAGGTCTGGTGGTTATTGCCTCCTGTAGATATAGATTTACGTTGAAGGTAATAGCCACCAGACCTGATGATGGAGATAGTCTTCTCTGAAGGCTTGTCAATATTTCCTTTTTCTCGTTTTATTCTTAGTCGGCAGCTCCACACGATATTATCTCATACATCTGTTTGGGCATGGCGAACAAATGAAACGTGGAGAAATGTAGAGCAAATATCTACTGTCAACCGAGTACTTGGAATAAATGACCAGGCGATACTGGCTTCCATTCATGTCAAGAACCCATGGGAAGCAATAAACATCTTATTGCGAGATAAGTATTAGCTCTATATCTCTGTACGTATATCCGCTGGATATTATTTATCAACCCATTTCGCCATGGAGACTCTTAAATTCTTTTGTCTCCAGAAAATCTTTGATAAACTTGATAACTGCCTGATTCTCTGATAATAACGCTGTCAGACACGTGGGCGGGTGAATACAATTTCCATATTGAACTCTGGTGTATCTTTCGGTGTTACTGAACCTGTACACAACATCAGATTGGACAGCCAGTGGGCAGCCGTCATCAATAAACGAATTTCTCGTCCATAATCCATAGACCTTGGTTGTATGACATCACTATATCTCCGTGTGGTTTGTCTAGTAAACGTGACCGGCATAAATCTTAGGTTGGAGATGAAAATTGAGTGAAATTGTAGAATTTCTGAATAAACAAAAAACTTTTAGAAACTGGTTCAACAATGCAACTCTATACACCACCTTGATGAACATGACAAACTACATGGTGATCGTAGAGCAGAGTAATTTCGCTTCCTGTGGGAGCTTTCACATTGGGGTCCAATAAGTCCGGAACGAGAACAAAAGAGCTGAAACTTTCTGACTTTTCCGCGAATCTTATTTGCGTAATTTTAATACCATTTGCATAATCCTTAGCACAAAGGATCATGGATAAATTCAAAATGACGCACACGATAGGCAGTGGTGCTTCCCCGCCGTTTTATCAATTTTTTCTTACCTAAAATGGCATAAAAGTAATTGATTTGGTCAAACCTATTCGATATGATATGATTATTATTTTTTGACGAGACCTGGTAGGGTTAACTGATTCTCCTTTAGAGTGCGATTTCCTCGTATTCAAATTAGATTTAACCATCATCAACTCGGAATAGACCCTCAGTCTGTTGTTGGATGTAGCGCAAGGAAATATTCTAGTTTCGCACCTACATCATTCGCCGATAAAAAATGCCCGACAAAGTATTTGATTGAGGAAAGCTGTCCCATGAATCTCATTTTCCGGATACTGCGGAAACTAACTTGATTAGTATCTAGTATAGCTGCTTGGTGTATGCATGCTGATATTTACGAATCTCTGAGGCATAATTTAATTTCCATATGGTGAGTGAACTCTGGGGAATTGTTTGCATTGGTTTCATACTATAAATTCTCCTTACGCTCAAACGTGTAATAAGAGAAATTGGGACTATATATCTGCATCGGAGACATTATCATTCGGATAGCCTCGTTCATTCCCGTGCCCAATCGGCTCGAAGGTTCAAATGATAAACTTCACTGGCTGCTTTCTTTCTTTGAGGAATCATTATTCTATGCTTTTTAATAAAAAACCCACAAAACAATATCGCGATAGAGAACATTTTGTAGAGCCATAAACGAGTGTTATTGAGGATCCGGCCATCATGAGGTGCGGTTTGGAGTGCCAAAATGAAATATTATGTATTCAAGAAAGTTTTAAGTTAGCTTACCGTATACGATATTGCCGTATGCTCTTGAGTAATTCTCAGCCACTGGGTCTTAAGGTTTTTGAATAACAGCCTCTTGAAGCAGTGAATTTCTGCAAAATCGAGGTTAAAACAGCACCGTTTCTGTCTGTAAACATACGAAGCCAGTCAATAACCAAAACCACTTTTGGGTAACAGTTAACCATTGGAACAATATTTCGGGGTTCATCTTGTTTCTGAACAGGCTTCATATGTTTGTTGATAGGACAGTGTGCTATTTTCTCCTCGAATTAGACGACTTTGCACAAATACATTAATTCAATACGGTTATTCAAAAATCCTAAGGCCCAGGCCTGAAAAATTATCAGACAGTTCTACAACATACTATATCTTTTGCACTCCAAACCGCACCTCCTTGGCGCCAAACCCTCACTAAACTGCACCAGATCTCATCGTCGCTCCTCGGAATGTACCCATAATAATTTGAACCAGGAAATCTACAAATAAGCTGAATCCCCTCCCATAATCTAAGCAGATAGCTTATTTTTCTACCAGAATTAGTTAGTCCAGCAGGGACGGGATGGAAGACACATAGTTTAATGATGTAGGATCCAGGGTGATACCTGTATTCGTCTTGTCGCGTGCTGGGGTATACGACTCTGGTTATCAAAGATGGAGAGCCCTTATTTATTTGTCTCGCTGTATTCTCTTTATTCTCCATGGAAGTGATATATGACCGTTGAGAGGCAGCCATTGCTTGTGTGATGAAGAAATTAAAAACTTCGCTAGCTACTGGAACACTCCAGCTACCGGTCTTCCGTTTTTCAGACAACGGTGTAATTTCATTGGAGAAATGAATCTAATCATCAGGAGACTGCTTACCGCTACCTGAGAGGGTGTAAACTAACAGTTGTCGCCTAACTTAGAATGTTTTCATTCCGCTCGAAAGAAGATCTGCAAGTCAATTATATACGCTCATAGGATTATGGGAGAAAAGCGGACTAATATCTAGGGGGAGATGACATCAAAAGAGAGATAAACACGTCTTCTACATAGATTGGCTAACTGTACAGGGATATGAAAGAGAAACTCATCAAGAATGTTTGATATAATAAAACTTTCTGGGTTCTAATCTCATTCAACCTACATACATTAACCTTCTTTCATTGTTCCGTAAAGGGGAGGTACTGAACTCTGCTACCAAAGACTAGGATCCCCCCGCAAACTTAGGGTGAAAGTATTATTATCTAACAATGTGCCCAGAAAATTACGGAGCAAGGCATCACGAGTGTGTAAACTAGAATACCATAATGTTGCATCACATCTCGTTGATCCAAGTATTGTAGGTTTACAAAATTACGGATGTCCTTGGTCATGGTAAGAATATGCCTCTGTACTGGCTGGGCTGATCAGTGTCCGGGGTAATAGGAACTATGGGCACTCTCGAGTTCTGGCACATGTAGGCACCGTCGTGATCTGACTGGAACAAGGGTGAAAACGACCTTAAACCTTACTACTCATTCATTCCACCCCTCAGAGAGCTTGTCGTCAGAGGCGACTAACTGGGGCACCCGTGAGGCATGGGTGTGAAAAGGAATAGGACCCCACCCGTGGGGTTCCCGGGTGTTATAAGGAATAGGACCCTACCCGTGGGGATCCCGGGTTTGAAAAATAATAGGACCCATCGTCGTGATATGACTGAAAAATTGTTGAAAGCGACGTTAAATCATATTCACTCACTTACAAAATGGCACCGAATTATCCTTCTTTGGATCACTCCGTGTTATTTAAATATGAAGCATATCAAGACATAGCGTACTTTCCATTGTATGACGTCCAGTAAATACATTCATTCACCCTAAGACTGACTTAGTCTTGAAAAGAAGCTACCTGGATGAAACAATGGACAACAAGAGTTTGCGAAACGCTGTACTAAACTATTTAAAGTGCACAGTTCTTAACAGTACCCTTGATTTTTAGCCATAAAAATACATAGTTATTGCAATGCGGTCAAGGAGTAGGACTGGTACAAATACATCCCAGTAGGCTATATGTAGGAGTGTCAATCGCAGAATTTATTGGTACACCATGAAAATTTGTGAATCAACACAGCAAGCTAGTTTCTTGAAAGCAAGAACAGTTGTCTATGACACCGAGAAGACATGACGATGCTCCTATCGTCAAATCCAAATCAGCGATCACATTTGCTTCTAAATACATTTCCAAGTCATTCTCTACAGTGTATCATCTAATTACACCATATTCGTACGAATCCTAGCCCCAGGTTGAGCGGAATTAGACGAACATTACGAAGCATATCACAATAAATTAGGAAAGATGACCAGAATAATGTCTTCACTTCATTCGAAGAGCATGTGATTGAATGTTCAAAGCGAAAAGTAGTGGAGCTTGTATGTCAAACACAAGGATGGTGATATTATCTGCAAGAAATGCCTTTTTACCCAAGCATAGAAATTTTTATAAATTCCATTGTGCAAAACGATGCTGAATACACATTGAATATGTAATCAATTCAGCAGGTACCAGGTGCGGGTTAAGGGGCTGAGTGCTACAATAAAGATCATCTTCTTCGCCTAAACTTACTCCTCTACCGGAATCACTTTACATGGAGGTAGAGAAGGTATTTCGATTCCGACTACTCACACAGATATACCAAATCTGTATTGGACACTCCAAATCCAGCATATAGTACTGTACAAAGCTAGATCTTTAACGAGTTCCAAAGGCCGTGCTACCAAACTTCTGTCCACCCTGTTTGCAAAATTCAGAGATGAACTGAACTTATTTTGGGGAATTATTTATTGCAGCTATTTAAAATGAATTTGAGGTGAAATGATTAATACCGTACAGACACCATACATGTATATCCACCAGTGATTTCTCTATAACAAGTTCCTTATCAGGACGCCTTATGTCGGTGTTCCATAAAATGATCATCGATATAATAATCTCCGTAGCCATGAGGCTTTCTGCAGTTCTACAACATATAAAGGATAAATTTCTTGGGGTGTTTCCTTGTTAATAGAGTTGCTATATTATTCATTATTAAAATATATCCGAAATTTGATAGCAAATTGGGATACGACTTGTGCGCCTTTTTTGGTGTGGAAGACCTACATCTGTCTCTTACGTGGATACGACTACATACCAAAATATATATTATTGAAATATAACCATTTCTAAGCCCGCCCATGTGTCCTTCACGAAACATTACATAGACGATCGCTTTAACATAAATCCTATATGGGCGAGGTTATATATCCACCGAAACTGGATTTGAAGCGAATTGTGTTTTTCCGTGCCTGATTGAATTTGTTGCTTATCGTGTCCAGTGAATAAGGTGTTTGGAATATGTACGCCGCAATTCTTTATGGACGACGGCTGGTTACTGAAGACGTAGTTTTCCATAGACTGAGTGGGCGGTTTTAAATATGTGATCATCACCTCTGAGTTAATAAGATTAAGAATGACTAGGACAAGTCCCAAATCTTTAATATATTCGTCAGATCCAAGAATCGGCATTCAGCCGTCGCCCACAAAAGAAATCCACGTCAATAATTGGAATGCAGGTGTGATGGATAATAATGTCCTGGTGATTAGTGTCCCTTTTCATATCTTTTCTTTAGCAATCAAGGAGGGACAGTTGTCCCCAATGTGGATATAATTGTCCTAGCTGGGTTAGGAGATAGGACCAGGACACTCTTAGCCACAGGACATTCTTAGCCTCCACACCGGTCTAAGGAGCTTGCATCATCTTTTGACATATAACTCCATTAATCGCAACATTAAAAGGGTGGCGGAAAACGATTCCGGCGTACTGACAATAAGTGATATGACTCGACAGACAAATATACTGACTGCAGAATTCAAATAAACATCAAAAGATCCAAAGGTGATCCCTGTGTTGATTTGCATCTCAGCTACGCTTTTATTGTAGCTGTTCGTGTAGACATACTGAATGACATGACCACACGGCCTCTATCGCCGACTTGAGCGGTATTAGATACAAATGTTTCAGAGCTATGATGCAATTGACCTATCAAGTCATCTGTTGAAAAATGATGAACTATGTGACCGCCAGATAGTAATAAACAGCCCATGAGGGAGTATTTATTGAATGCAAGTTCGTATTCAGAACAAATACCTGTAAGGCCCGACGCCCACCAAGCGCTTTATTCTCCACCTTGTTTACAAATTACAAGACTACAATGACAATGATTTGTTAAGAGGGCAAGCCTCGGGGACGAAACATCCACCATCAGAATCTCACCTTATACACACAGCAATTAAAAGCAACATGGATCTTGAACAGTAGTAGATACAAATATTTCAAAGCGATGACGTAATTGCCTTATCAAGTAATCTGTTTGTAAATGATGAAATATGTGACCGCAAGATAGTAAAAGTTTCTATTTAGAACAAATACCTGTGAGGCTCGACGCCGACCAAGTGCTTCATTCTCCACCATGTTGGTATGTTTGTAACGTAATTGGGAATAATTGTACGTATAGATGTCTCACCAAAATGCTAGCATGTATTCGTCTATCAACGTTAATCCACCAGTGACGAAGCACATTATGACAGGTTCTAAGAACTGGTATCTATTGTGACCCCTATACCACAGTATTTAAAAGGTATACTCATGTGCAAGTAGTTTCTATATGTGTTATCACTCTGGTCGTATCAATACATGCGGTGACAATACAAGATAAAGTAGCGTAAATAGATGAAAGTTATGAGAGTAAAACTGGGTATCAACCAAATTTAAATTGGTTAGATGAACATGCCACCGAGATCGTTTATAGAAAAAAAGAACAAATGTACTGGAATTTAGAAGATATATATATATATATAGATAAATAGTAAGACGCGGATTATGAGAGGTTCAATGCCAAGATCAACGACATTAACCAAGGAGTGTATCTATAGGGCGTACCCGTCACATTCCCAGTAAATCTCTATACATAAACATAGGGTAAGGGTAGGAAACTACCCTATGTTTATGTATACTATGATTGTCTTTTTGAATTTGGTGCCAATAATCTTTGGATTGTGGACGCGGATTATTCTTTAATGGACGACGGTTAAATTATGAATGACAGACCAGACGCTTGTAACAGATCCATTACTGCATCGATGCTGTAAAACTTGAAGAACTTTTTATAGAAATTCGCCGATACCTCGGCATTAAAACCATTTTGGAACTTTGCAATGCCAAGTATATTCACATTTGTTTTCGTGATGGAGAGATCTAAGAATATACTTATTGATGAAACATGGTTTTTAATATGGTCAAGGAAAATTCATGGCCAACGTATGGTTAATGTAGAGCAAA
Organism: Hanleya hanleyi; assembly: GCA_036873755.1. Taxonomy (NCBI): domain Eukaryota; kingdom Metazoa; phylum Mollusca; class Polyplacophora; order Lepidopleurida; family Hanleyidae; genus Hanleya; species Hanleya hanleyi. The sequence goes on from JAVTVY010046832.1 coordinate 222,836, forward strand.
CGCTTACCATTTCACTCCATAAATAACCATACATGTGTGGGTCGGCATACATTTGCCAGACATCGTCATACATTTGTCTACTGTTCTATCATGTGTATTGTGTGGGAGCTCGGGTTTTGGAAATGACATTTGGATATAGCGAGAAGGAAAATCGATGAACAGGTTAGAATTTTCAAGATGAACAGAAAAACTTCAAACAATTTAGCGATGATGTACATTTGGTTATTCTGTGTGGAGATGGGACGGAGTCATTTTCCGTAATTATTACATTATTGACCTGGTATGCAATGAATTTCCGGTGACATGGCTCTAACAAATTACTATCTCAGTACTATAATAACTCGACTCATTCTTATACATTTGCAATTCATTACAAAGGTTCGGCATGATGCAAACCTTGATATTTTAAAGGAAATATAAAAAAAAAATAGATACTACTTTCCATATGTATTGAACCCTTTGCTTTTTATGAGCCTATATCATGTATAACCATGTATAACGACGGGGGAAATGTTGCTAAAATCCTAGCCACGATCACATGCAGGCGTATACACACCTGTGTACATTTGTACAAAATGGAAACTAAAATACATATGTGCAAATTCACCCACATGTGTATATACATGAGATTCTCATCGCATCAGATTGTATTCATCTTACTGCCAGATATACCGTGTTATACCGATAGTAGAGGAAGTAGAGGTCGTCCATTTCTAGGTTCTTTTTTTTTTAATTTCACTATTTATTCATCAGGTTAAGAGAAAATGAACCGTTAAAAAAAAAAAATAGGAACCACCATACTCGTTAAAAATATGGCAGGCAAATGTATGTATATCACTCAAAAGCCATAGGGAGATTTGATATTTGTCTTGCTTGATGTTCATTAAATCCTTTTTTTCTCATTGTGCTGTATAATACTGAATACATATAGTTCTTGTTGAATATGTGATAGAAACAGCGGGACACCAGGCTTTCATAGAAAATGTTAGGGGTATAACAGATCAATTGAGCCTTCCAGTCCTATGTCCGGGATGGAGTGGTGACGGAGAATCGGGATGGGGTGGCGAATATTATTGGATTTTCATTTATCAGCCATTTACAAGTTTCCTTTTGGTTGAAAGTGACTACGGGTGAATTTTTGAGAGATTACAGAAGCATAAATTTCAACTTCAGGAGGGCATTACACCCTCAAACCGTTGAATCTAAAATGCCAATTTTTGGTCAGTCCTATCACACTATATCGAACTGCCAGTAACATCCATAAATGGTTCTGTTGTATCTTTTGTTGATTTTTATCTTATTTTGTGGTGTCTAGGTACTTTTCTCGGGGAAATCAGCCTGTTTTTGAAACAATTCGACGAATCATCATGTTGTAGCCCCATTACAGCAGGGAAATAAACGTCCTCTACTCCCGTAAAGAGGTTACTAACTCAGACAAAGAGAGAATGATGTTTGCATGAGGACTAAATTCGTAGCTGGTCCGGAGGTTGTGCAAAAGTATATTTACACATCTTTAATTTACACTGTTATCAGTATTTGGTGATTTGAACGCATAACAAATATACACACCATTCATTTGGAGGAAAACAGCACAATAATGTTCAATCTATTTCTCGAATAATTGTTAAATGGGGCATTCATGCCCATCCCCCACAAATTATTACCATCAAACAAATTCGTAAAGTTTCACGTTATCTCTCTTTGAGTGGTGGAAACTTTTGACCATTCATCTGGTGGCTATGGCATCTGTGTTAACTATGGTTAACATGGTGGAAAATGAAGCGCTTGGTCGGCGTCGGGCCTCACACACTTGTGTTCTGAATGAGTGCGTTCTACTAATATTTTCCCCGGTTGACCCTTTTCCTCTATCTGAGAGTCACATAGTTCATCACTTTTCATCGGATGACTTGATAGGGCTGAAATATTTGTATCTAATACCGCTCAAGCCGATGCTAGGGGCCGTGTGGTCGTGTCATTCAAGATGTCCACATGAACAGCTACAATGGCTGAAGTACAAATTGTTACAGGGATCTTTTTTGGTTCTTGTGATGTTTTTAGATATGCAATCAGAATATTGGTCCGTGGGGTCATATGACTTTTTGTCAGAACGTTGGCATCTTTTACCGCCACCTTTATATGTTGTGTTTAATCAATAGGTTTCCCTAGGCTCACAAATGTAATCCATCTGTGAAATTTGATGATCGTGTATACAATGTTAATTTCTGTTTATTTCATAGGGATATTGTCCTTTGGCTTTGACCTGATAGGTTTCATTATGATTGCATCTGCTTTTGTTTTATACCCATGCGAACGCTTGGCGTTATACATTAACACACACATACGTAAATTTGCGAACGTGGAAGAGTAGATTCCGTAGCCTACATGTGAATGAGGCTTTAGATGTAGGTAATTCTGTCATGCTACCTTCATTGTTAACTGAGATTGAGCCGGAGGTCCATTTATCCTATGTGATCAAACGCAGAGATAAGTAAAACATTTCTCCAGCAAATATGACATAGAAAGGCACGGACGGGAATGAAATAGATTTTGGCAGCAGGTGCGTTGTATCAATATTAAAATATTGATAATTGTGCAACGTTGTACCGTTTAAGGGTTATAATGACATTTAAAGATTGTATGCTCAAACTGAGTGATGAAGGATTACTTGTGGGAAACACAGTGTAGTAAAACTAATAATAATACGAAAGACAGACTATAAAGACACGCACGAAAACAAACGTGTAAAAACCATGTATCCTCTGTATTGGAAACAGAAGCCGCAGAAATAAAATGACCACATTCGCACATCTGTTAGTATGTCTACAATTCGCTCAAGGCCGATGCAAATTACCGCTGTGCGCCAAGTTTGATCAAAGTCAAGTGATTTCATTTACAAACATTACCAAGCCTCATATACATGACATTGCGACCATGCTACGTTAAATAACAACAATGAAATGTATTCAACTACTTACCGTCATAGCAGCTCGGTACTTGAAATGCCGCTGCCTGTATATCGGTACAAGAAGAATACTTGAAATTCGATCATAAATAGACAAGTCTGAATCAGACTGAATGTTTTCTTTGTGTACCACAGTGTATCAAAGTCTGCCGTTTCTGATGGGTTCCGGTATCTATGTGATAGTCGATGACCGACAGCCAATTGACTCTCACGTAATCACATGACAAGGATGAAGTTGTAGGAAGTCTTTCAAATTTCCAGCTTAATTAAACCGCTAGGCGTGTAAATCCCACCGTGACATCGGTTTTCTCGTGTTATTTGTCTGCCAAGAACTGCAGGCGTAAAATAGCGTAAGCGAGTTATAGAAACCATTCAACCTGGGAATATCGATATTATATCCAGAATTCAAACAATCTGTACCTTCAATGGCTGGACTGGCGATCGAATCCCTCAAATAATTGTCAAAGGCAAATTACCAAAGTGAGAATGTCGTAACACTGCCCATGTAAATTATATCATAAATGAAAATTATGGCAAGGTTGCCTATCCGCTATGCAGTTTGGAAATAAATCGTAAAATTCAATGCTGTAACAGTAAACAGGCTGGAGCGAACTCCATAGATGACGTAACGGTTCCACTGAACGGACATTAAATTTATGGGGTAAACTGTTTCTGTTCAACTAAAACTATTTCCGATGTCATTGTAAGACATAATCCATGGTAGTCCTATCTTAGCTGAAGACTTAGCTCTGTTGACGTACTTCTTGTAGCATGATGACACCTGTTTCATGTGGCCCATCTTAACCGAGACATTTCTAATGAGATTTAAGAAATAATCTCCCTCACAGTTCTTGGTTTAATTACACTGTTAGAGATTTCCATGGAAACCGTGTTGTCTTATCCGTGAAACTCGGAGCTGATGTAAGATAAAAGTGTGGTTACGAGTTTGGAAGACAGTCGGGAATCGATATGCGGTGGTTAGTTCAGCATGGCAGACAAAGAAATGCTCGCCATGTCGTTTCTGGAGTACTAATTGTCGATCTGTCTCATTCGTACAATAAGAATTATAAGATAACCATCATCTCGAGCCCTGTGGCGATGAGTCGTCAATAACACAGCTATGTATGGTGTAATCATGTTTGTCATACCTCCTAAACCGGAGTTATGTCTATTGATTTTAGCTCATCTTAAAGGGGTTCATTAAAATTGTGCTTTTGTTCACCCTATGTAAATTATTGAAGGATATGTTGTTAGAGTTATCCCCCATGTCGCAAATCACGGTAATCTGTGTGTGTCACCAGTACTCCGCATATGTCAAGACAATACTGAAGTCTTCAGTAGTCCAAAACTGAATGAACATGTCACCACTCCAATCGAAAGGATTCAGTACGGCACAACGTGGATGTCTACACAATTTTATACCTCACATATCAAAGGTCTATATAACTTCACATGCGCATTATGCACAAGTCTATAGTAAGCTACATATCACAAGTTCATCGCACTCTAAATATCATGGCTAACATTCTGTGACGTTAAGAAATTGTTCACTTATACTCGCCTCTCATATTGCATAAATGGTATTGCACCTACTGACAGCGTCTCGCTTAATCTGTTGTTTAATCTGTAATGCCTCTTCTTATGCGAAATATTTTGGTCATGAGTTTTACAAGCAAGGGGACTAGAACAGTCATATGACTTCGTTTTAATCGCCCGAGGAAGTATCTACTTGGACACCATAGGATCGGTTTCTTGCAATTGCACAGTTTCCTGATAATCCAATCCAGTAGTAATTAAGGATATGTTAATCATTATACTCATCAATCATATCCGTCTGGTGTTAAAAAGCAATGTTTCAGCCAGATATACTATTGAAAGTATTTCATGTGAGGAGGACAAATAGAGAACAGCTTAATTGGACTATCTATGGATACTATCTACAGGGAATAACTCGAAATAGCAGGAGCTTTCTTTAATCATTTGTTTTACAACCAGCATTAGAGCAATTATAGATTGAGCCAGAACATGAACCTGGCAAATCCTGGTTCGATTACCATGTGGAAACAATTAACCACGGCCATTAATTCGAATGGTTTTTACCCTTTCATACTCAACCATAACCTTGCCGTGCGTTGCCATACCCTTCCTTGCCCAACACACCCGCGTATCCCGTGCATTCGTCATCTATTTGACAGTCAGGCACTGCTATGTCATCTTGTGGAGTGAGAGTCGTGACCGAACTGACATAGACGGTCATAATATACAATTATGTAAAGATGAAATCTTGGGCTTCTATGGCGATATTGTTTTCTAAAATTGATGCTTTTTCGCAAATGACTTCTGATTATGACAAAATGTCAAATTGGTCAGAAAGTTGGAATTTACAAGATACACAGAAGATAACTTCACCAAGGGTGTATTTATGGTCAGTCTTTGGGGTGATGGGGAGGTAGTCTTCACTGGGCAGACTGTATGTACCGAAAACAGTGTACTATCGGACTGTCCAACAGGTGCACTGAATCGATAAATTGGAATCATGATGCTCTTCATTACAAGGCTCTGATTGTCTACTCTATTTCGCTTCCACTGAGCGAAAATACACAATCAGTAAGGGATCGTTCGCAGGCCCAGGATGAATAAGAAGAAGACGTTAGATTGGCCAGGGGTCATATTCCGTAGTTACTGTATTATTGACCTAGTATGCAATGAATTTTCGATGACAAAGCCCTGAAAAATCATCGTAATATATGAATTTTTCAGTTGAGACTCCTCGTGATATATTTGCCATATAGTCCATCATTACAAAGGCTGGGCAAAGCGCAAACCTGAAGTGATTCTTGAGATAATCTAAATAGATATTGATATATTTTGAATTTGATGCAGAACTTTAGTGCTGTTTATATAACCCCTTGCTTTGTATTATCCTGCAGCATGTATAATCAGGGCTAACTTACCCAACTTGGACATCTGGGCTTCGTGAGCATGCATCAATTAGATGAATCCATGAACAACTAAAGACAAATATCTACAATTCGAGTGAAACCAGTCTGAGGACCGGTGATATTTTAAGGGTACAAGCCCCCTACCTGGGAACAGAGCTTTGAAAATTGAACAAACTAGATTTCGAGTTTCAAGTTCCTTGTTTGCCCAAGGAAACTTCTAATGTTGGAAACTTGAATAAGGCAATATGGTAGTACGTGCTCACAGCTGGAGATAGACTGGATTCAGACACATTTATCCATTGAAAGTGAAGTCCTTTCAGACAGTGAAGATGAATTTCAGTCAAAGCTGGAGACAAGTATGAGTAAATCTAAGGTCTATATTTGACCTATCATCAAACACAGAGATGAGCAAGAAATTTCTGTAAACAAATATCAGATATATAGGTAAAGGCGGAATGAAATCTTTTGGTGACAGGTGGGCATGTAAATCAATATTAAAATATTGATAATTGTGCAACGCTATCGTCCAAGGTATATAATGGCCTTTAGTAAGTTTATATGGCGAATCTGGTTGCCGAAGAAAGCTGAAACTAATAACAATATTGATAATATTGATGTTGTGAAGTTAGTGTATAGAATTTGTAGATATTAAGACAGGTGATAAAAACATTGTAGGAAATTAATCGAGAAAGCAGATGGGATACGAAGACATACATTTTGCCGAAAAAACGCTCAAAAGTTTACATATTACATGTAGCCACTTAACTTTACCAGGCCTGGGGTTAGCCATTATGGCCCCCTACCAAACTTTCTGTCAAACGACAAGTATTGGACAGCTGGCATTTCGAGGCGATCATCTGGGGTAGCAAAAAAACGATGCGTTTGTCATTTTTCTTCAAAATTTTTGTTTCTTCCTGCGTGGAAAACTGGGCAAAAGCTATTTTATTTCACATCAGATTATTATTTGCTAAAATATCATACAATTTTGTTTGGCGAAGAAATCACATACATGTAAAAAATCGATGTTGTACCGTCTACTGGTTAGTAATGACATTTAACGATTGTATGGTCAATCTTGACTGCTGAAGAAATGGATTACCTATAGACTATAAAGAAAACATATACGAAAACAAACGTTTAAAAACATGTATCTAAATTACAGACATAAGCCACAAAAAGAAAATTGTCACTTTCGCGAAGCTGTATGTCAACAATTCGCTCAAGGTCCGTGATGATCTGTTTTCAGAATCATCCCCATTTCGCAAATCACAGTAATCTGTGTGTGTGTCACCATTACGCCACATATGCCAAGACTCTTACTTCAGACCGGTATTCAGACCGTCGCAAGATCAACACTCGAGTCGAAAGAGTTCAGCACGGCATAACTTAAGACAACACACTCTATCATGTCTACACGATGTTATACCCAATATGCCCATTATGCACAAGTCTATAGTAAGCTACACGTCACAAGTTCATCGCACTCTAAATATCATGGATTCTATGAGGTTAAGAAATTGTCCACATCAAGCACCTCTCATATTGCATAAATGAAATTACACCTGTTGATAGTCTCGGTAAATCTCATGGTTAATCTGTAATATCACTTCTTAAGCGGAATATCTTGGTCAGGAGTTTTACAGGTAAGTGGAATAGAACAGACATATGCCTTCGTTTAATGACTCGAGGAAGTATCTACTTGGACACCGTAGGATTGGGTTCTTGTAATTGCACTCAACTTCCTGAAATTCCAGTCCAGTAGAAATTAAGGATAAATTCTCCACTACTCATCAATCATATCCGTCTGGTACTAAAAAGCAATGTTTTAGTCAGATACACTATTCTTCTGGCTAATGGAAAGCCTTTCATGTGAGGAGAACAAATGGAGAACAGCTGAATTGGTCTATTCATCGATATATTATCTACAGGGAATAACTCGAAATAGCTGGAGCTTTCTTTAATGATTTGTTTATAACCAGGATTAGAGTAATTATAGACCTAGCCAGAATGTAAGCAAATCTTGGTTCGATTACCATGTGGAAACAATTAACCACGGCCATTAATTCGAGAGGTTTTTACCCTTTCATACTTGATCATAAATTTGCCGTGCGTTGCCATACCTTGCAAAACATTCCAGTGTATCCCATACAGGCACTGTTATATCCTCTTATAGAACAGGAATCGCGACAAAAATTGACATAAACGGCCATAATATTAAATTTATATGCAAAGATAAAAACTGGGCTTATATGGCCATATTGTTTTTCCCAAAAGATTGATGATTATGACTAAAAATCAGATTAACAAATTGGTTACAAAGTTAGAATTTACAAGATGCATAGAAGATAACTTCCAATAATTCACCAAGGATGTAGATATGGTCGGTCTTTGGGGAGATGGGGCGGTTGTCTTCCCTGGGCAGATTGTTTGTACCGAAAATAGTCTGCTAACGAGCTATTTAACAGGAGCACTGATTGGCTAAATTCGAATCATGATGCTCGTCATTAGAAGAGCTCTGATTGGTTACTCTATTTCTCTTCCACTGAGCGAAAATACACCATGGATAAGGGACCGTTCACAGGCCCAGTATGAACCAGAGGAAGACTTTAGATGGGCGGAAGTCATATTCCGTAATTATTGTATTATTGACCTAGTATGCAGTGAATATCCGATGACATAGCCCTGAAAACCCATCCTATTATTATATTAATTTGGTTACATGTGGACACTCCTCCTTATATATTTAACATATAGCCCATCATTACAAAGGCTGGGCAGAGGGTTAATCTGAAGTGATTCTTAAAAAAAACAACAAATCAAAATAGATAAATAGATATATTTTGAATTTGATACAGAACTTTAGTACTGTTAATATAACCCATTGCTTTATATGAGCCTGCAGTATGCATGAGCAGGGCTAACTTTATACCCAATTTGGACATCTGAGCTTCGTGTGCATGCATCAATAAGATGTGATAAGACCATGAACGGCTGAGGAGAAATCTCTATAATTCCAGTGAATCATTTTTGGAGACGGCGATATTTTTAGGGTACAAAACCACTCTCTCGGAACAGAGCTCTGAAAACTGATCTATCTAGATTCCGAGTTTCAAGTTCCTTGTTTGCTCAAGGAAATGTCTGATATCGGAAACTTGAATAAGACAATATGGTAGCTACGTGCTCACAGCTGGAGATAGACTGGATTCAGACACATTTATCCACTGCAGGTTAACTCCGTTCAGACAGTGAACACGATTTTCATTCAAAGCCGGAGACACATATGACTAATCTAAGGTCTATATTTGACCTATCAACAAATACAGCGATGAGCCAGACATTTTTGTACACAAATATCACATATATAGGTAAAGGCGAAATGAAATGACTTTTGGTAACATGTCGGCATGTAAATCAATATTAAAGTATTGATAATTGTGTAACGCTACCAAGGTATATAATGACATTTAGTGAGTTTATATGGCGAATCTGGTTGCTGAAGAATGATAATATTGACGCCGCGAATTTAGTGTATAGAATTTGCAGACATTAAGACAGATGATTAAACACCAGTAGAAAACATTACAGGGAAATAATCGAGAAAATACTTGGGATATGAAGACATACAGTTTGACGACAAAAACAAAAGTATACAAACCATGTATCCAGTTAACCATACCAGGCCTGGGATTAGCCATTATGGACCCTCCTACCAAACTTTCTATCCTATCTCCGAGACGACAAAAAATGGACAGCTGACACTCCGAGATTTTATCATATTGGGATCAAAATGGCGGCCATGTGGGGTACCAGAAATTGATGTGTTCGTCACATTTCTTCGAAATTTCTGTTTCTTTCTGCTAGGAAAAGTGGGCACAAACTATTTTATTTCACATCAGATTATTATTTGCTAAAATATCATACAATTGTTTTTGCGAAGAAATCACATAATTAAAAAAAATCGACGTTGTACCGTCTACTGGTTAGTAATGATATTTAACGATTGTATGGTCAATCTTGACTGCTGAAGAAAACAAAAATAATAACATATGTGTAGTGAGGCTACTGTATAGACTGATGGACGCTAAGGCATGATGGATTACATGTGGGAAACGCATTGCAGTAAAAATAATCCAGAAAACAGACTATACAGACAACATATACGAAAACAAACGTTTACAAACTTTTATTCTCTAAATTACAGACATAAGCCGCAGAGAGAGACTTGCCACCTTCGCGAAGCTGTATGTCAACCATTCGCTCTTGGCCCGTGCAAATTACAGCTGCGCGCTAAGTTTGACCAAAGTCAAGTGATTATATTTACAAACATTACCAAACCTCATGGCATTGCGACCATGCTATGTTAATTAACAGCAATGAAATATAATCGACTACTTACCGTCATATCAGCTCAGTACCGCTGATCATAAAAAGACAAGCCTGATTCTGACTGGATGTATTCTTTGTGCATACCAGTGTATCCAAGGCTCACGTTTCTGATGGGTACGGATTCTATGTGATAGTCCATCGCCGAACTCGACAGCCAGTTGACTCTCGTATAATTAGGATGAAGTATAGGAAGTGTTTCAAATTTCCAGCTCAATCCAACCGCTAGGCGGGTAAATAGCGGTGTTCTCGTGTTATATATCTGCCAAGAACTGCTGGCGTGAAGCGAGTTACAGAAACCATTACACCTGGGAATATCGATATTATATTCAGAATTCAAACAATCTGTGTCATAAGCAAATTACCAGAGTGAGAATATCTTAACATGTCCATGTAAATTATACCATCAATGAAATTATGGAAGGCTCTCTATCCGCTATCCAGCTTGGAAATAAATCGTAAAATTCAAATGCTGTAACAATGAACAGGCTGACATAAAGTATATAAATGACATAAACGTTCCACTGAACGGACATTAAAATATAGGGCAGACTATTTCCGTCAAACTAAAACTATTTCCGACGTCATTGTAAGACATAATCCATGGCAGTCCTACCTTAGCTAAAGGCTTAGCTCTGTTGACGTACATGTACTTCTTGTAGCATGATGACACCTGTAACATGTGGCCTACAGTTCCAGTTACCTGTCGGTTGGTAGGCCCAACTCATCTGAGCCATTTCTAATTGGATTTAATAAATATTGTCACTCACAGTTCTTGGTTAAAAGCATTTTTGTCGAGATTGACATCGAAACCGTGTCGTTTTATCCGTAAAACTCGGAGATGATTTAAGATAAAAGTGCGTTTACGTGTTTGGAAGACCTTCGGGAATCGACAGGCGGTGGTTAGTTCAACATGGCCGTCAAAGAAATGCTCACCATGTCGTTTCCGAAGTTCAAATTGTCGATCTGTCTCATTCGTAAAATAAGAGTTCATAGATAACCATTATCTCGAGCCCTGTGGCGATGAGTCGTCAACACCACAGCTATGTACGGTTTGATCATATTTGTCATACATCCTGAACCGGAGTTATGTCTATTGATTTTAGCTCATCTTCAAGGGGTTCATTGAAATTGCGTTTTTCTTCAGCCAGTGTAAAGTATTAAATGATCTGTTCTTAGAATTATCCCCCATGGCACAAATCACGGTAATCTGTGTGTTTCACCAGTACCCCGCATATGCCAAGACATAGTGAAATCTTCAGTTCTGCAAAAATGAATGAACATGTCACCACTCGAGTCGAAAGTATTCAGTACGGCACAACGTAATACATCCTATATCATGTCTACACACTTTTATACCTCACATATCAAATGTCTATATAGCTTCATATGCACATTATGCACAAGTCTATAGTAAGCTACATATCAGAAGTTCATCGCGCTCTAAATATCATGGCTACCATGCTGTCTCTCATATTGCATAAATGGTTTTACACCTGCTGACAACGTCTCGCTAAATCTCATGGTTAATCTGTAATACCTCTTTTGTGTGAATATTTCGGTCAGGAGCTTTACAGGCAAGTATACTAGAACAGTCATATGCCCCCTTTCAACCCAGTTGACGAGAGCCCTTCAGGAGGTAAAAGCATTTTGGGAAAGATATTGCACCACCATTTCTATAAACTCTGGCGTTGAATGTATGTAGATATTGAAAAACTCAAAATGTCTTATGGAAGAACTTGATGCTAAAGGTCACATATCGTACAGACATGTATCCATACGGGATTTCTCGACTCTCTATACTATAATTCCTCATCAGGACCTTATTGACCGTCTAAGTTCATTAATAGTATCTGTGTTCAAGAAAACTGATCGTAGATATATTAATGTCGGAAGCCATAAAGCATCCTTTAGGTCTACTACATACAAGAGATATCATTCATGGGATGTTTCTTTGTTTATAGAGTTGCTTGAATTTCTCATTAAAAATATCTATGTGAAATTTAGCAACACAATATATCAACATCATATACGTCTTCCAATGGGTACTAATTGTGCATCCCTGTTGGCTGACCTATATCTGTTCTATTATGAATATGACTATATGCAGGCGCTTTCAAAAACCGATCCATTCAAAGCCCGTTCCTTCTCATTCACCAAACGCTATATAGACGATCTTCTCGCTGTGGATAATCGCTATATAAATGACGCAGTGAATGATATATATCCACCTTCACTGGATTTGAAGGAAACTACAGTTAGCCTTACCGACACATCATATTTACATCTATATATCTATAAAAATGAAGCGGGCATTCTCTCTAGTCGACTTTATGACAAAAGAGATGATTACAATTTCGCCGGACATCGTAAACTATCCCTTTCTGGACAGTAATATCCCACTGGGACCTGCATATGGCGTATACATATCTCGCCTAAGTAGCATTTGCTAGATCCTGCGTTAAATGTGACGATTTTAATGAACGTCACAAACATTGTTGCAGAAACTTATAAAACAGGGCTATACCACCAAGCGCCTTCACTCAAAGTTTCTCAAATTTGGCGATACATATCGCATGCTGACAGCAAAATACCAGCGTAGCTTGCGAGATCTATGGCGTTACATTTCGTAACTTGTGTCTAATTCCGCTTAACCCGGGGCTGGGGGCCGTATGAACTCATGTACTTCAAGATCCTCATGGTGCTCATATGAAGAGTCACAATCAAAGCATGTCTGAGATACATCATTCTCTAGATGACAACTTTACAACGATTATTATGGATTAAGAATACTGATCAGCGGTACAGATTTGATATTTTTGGAACATCATGACGTTTTGCCGGCATCATTGAAAACTGTTGACCGCTTCTCACTTGCAGGAAACTAGCCTATGTTTATGTATACTATGATTGTCCTTTTGAATTTGGTGCTAATACTGTTACATGGAATATGGAATAGGCGTTTGGATTATGGACGGGGATATTCTTTAATGGACGACGGCTGGATTATGAATGACGGACCAGACGCTTGTAATTCGCTGAATGACGTATACTTTGACACCATAGGATCGGGTTCTGGTAATTGCATTCAGTTTCCAGAAATTCCAGTCCAGTAGCAATTAAGGATAAATTCTCCACTACACTCATCAATCATATCCGTCTTGTATTAAAAAGCAATGTTTCAGCCAAATACACAAGAATATGTCTTCTTCTGGCTAATTGAAGGCTCTGAACGAGAGGAGGACAAGTGGAGAACAGCTGAATTGTTCTATATATCGATACATCGATACTATCTACAGGGAATAAATCGGAAGAGCAGGAACTTTCTTTAATTTGTTTTATACCAGCAATAGAGTAATTATAGATCTAGCCAGAACGTGAGCATGGCCAATCCATGTTCGACTACCATGTGGAAACAATTCTCACGGCCATTAATTCGAATAGTTTTTGTCCTTTCATACTTAACCATAACTTTGCCGTGTGTTGCCATACCCTTACCCAATAATCTGCCTATCCCGTACATTCGTCATCTATTTGTCAGTCAGGCATTGCTATATCATCTTGTGGAGTCGATGTCGTGACAAATTTGACATAGACGGCCATAAGATGAAAGCTTGGGCTTATATGGCGATATTATTTTCTCAAATTTATATATTAACACATACGTAAATTTGCGAACTTGGACGAGTAGATTTCGTAGCCTACATGTGAGTGCAGCTTCAGATGTAGGTAATTCTGTGATGATACCTTCACGGTTAACTGAGATTGAGCCGGAGGTGCATTTATCCTATGTGATCAAACTCGAGATAAGTAAAACATTTCTCCAGTAAATGAGACATAGAAAGGCACGGACGGGAATGAAATAGATTTTGGCAGCAGGTGCGCAGGTAAATCGATATTGAAATATTGATAACTGTGCAACGTTGTACCGTTTAAGGGTTATAATGACATTTAACGATTGTATGCTCAAACTGATTGATGAATGATTACCTGTGGGAAACACAGTGTAGTAAAACTAATATTAATACAAAAGACAGACTATAAAGACATGCACGAAAACGAACGTGTACAAAACCATGTATCCTCTGTATTGCACACAGAAGCCGCAGAAATAAAATGGCCACATTCGCACATCTGTTAGTATGTCTACAATTCGCTCAAGGCCGATGCAAATTACCGCTGTGCGCCAAGTTTGATCAAAGTCAAGTGATTTCATTTACAAACATTACCAAGCCTCATGTACATGACATTGCGACCATGCTGCGTTAAATAACAACAATGAAATGTATTCAACTACTTACCGTCATACCAGCTCGGTACTTGAAATGCCGCTGCCTGTATATCGGTACAAGAAGAATACTTGAAATTCGATCATAAATAAACCAGTCTGAATCAGACTGAATGTTCTCTTTGTGCACCACAGTGTATCAAAGTCTGCCGTTTCTGATGGGTTCCGGTATCTATGTGATAGTCGATGACCCACAGCCAATTGACTCTCACGTAATCACATGACAAGGATGAAATTGTAGAAAGTCTTTCAAATTAAACCGCTAGGCGGGTGAATCCTACCGTGACAGCGGTTTTCTCGTGTTATTTATCTGCCAAGAACTGCTGGCGTAAAATAGCGTAAGCCAGTTATAGAAACCATTCAACCTGGGAATATCGATATTATATCCACAAAACAATCTGTTCCTTCAATGATTGGACTGGCGATCCCGCAAATAATTGTCAAAGGCAAATTACCAGAGTGAGAATGTCGTAACAATTATATCATAAATGAAAATTATGGCAAGGTTCCCTATCCGCCATGCAGTTTGAAAATAAATCGTAAAATTCAAATGCTGTAACAGTAAACAGGCTGGCCTGAACTATATAAATGACTTAAAGGTTCCTCTGAACGGGCATTAAAAGATAGAGCAGACTGTTTCTGTCCCATTGAAACTATTTCCGATATCATTGTAAGACATAATTCATGGTAGTTCTATCTTCGCTGAAGACTTAGCTCTGTTGACGTACTTCTTGTAGTATGATGGCAACTGTTTCATGTGGGCTACAGTTTCAGTTACTTGTTGGTGGGTAGGCCCAACTCACCTGAGACATTTCTAATTGGCTCCAACAAATGATCTCACTCACAGTTCTTGGTTAAAAGCATTTTTGTCGAGATTTCCATAGAAACCGCGTCGTCTTATCCGTGAAACTCGGAACTGATGTAAGATAAAAGTGTGTTTGAAACACAGTCGGGAATCGATATGCGGTGGTTAGTTCAGCGTGGCAGTCAAAGAAATGCTCGCCATGTCGTTTGTGAAGTACTAATTGTCAATCCGTCTCATTCGTTGAATAACAGTTATAAAATAGCCATAATCTCGAGTTCGGTGGCAATCAGTTTGCAACAACACAGCTATGTATGGTGTGATTCGTCATACCTCCTAAACCGGAGTTGTGACTATTGATTTAGCTCATCTTCAAGAGGTTCATTGAAATTGTGCTTTTGTTCAGCCTATGTGAAGTATTGAATGATCTGTTCTTAGAAGTATCCCCCATGTCGCAAATCAGGGTAATCTGTGCGTGTCACCATTACTCCACATATATGCCAGGACTCTACAATGCTTAAGTCTTCAGTACTCCAAAATGAAATGAAGATGTCAACATTCGGGTCGAAAGTACTTAGCACGGCATACCTTAAGACCACACCCTCCATCATGTCTACACGATGTTATACCCCACATGCGTATTACGCACAAGTCTATAGTAAGCTACATATCACAAGTTCATCGCACTCTAAATATCATGGATTCTGTCAGGTTAAGTATTGTCCAATTCTACCCACCTATCATATTGCATAAATAATATTACATCTGTTGATAGTCTAGATAAATCTCATGGTTAATCTGTGATATCAACTCTTAAGCGGAATATTTTGGTCAGGAGTTTTACAAGGAAGTGGAAGAGAACAGTCATATGCCTTCGTTTATTGGCTCGAATAAGTATCTACTCGGACACCATAGGATCGGGTTCTTGTAATTGCACACAGTTTCCTGATACTCTAATTCGTTAGCAATTAAGGATATGTTAATCACTGTACTGATCAATCATATCCATCTGGTATTAAAAGCAATGTTTTAGCCAGATACACAGATATGTCTTCCTCTTGCTAATTGAAAGACTTTCATGTGAGTAGAACAAATGGAGAACACATGAATTGGTGTGTTCATCGATATTATCTACAGGGAATAACTCGAAATAGCAGGAGCTATCTGTAATAATTTTTTTATAACCAGCATTAGAGTAATTATAGATCTAGCCAGAATGTGAGCAAATCTTGGTTCGATTACCATGTGGAAAAAATTAACCAGGGCCATTAATTCGAGAGGTTTTTACCCTTTCATACTCGGCCATAAATTTGCCGTACGTTATTATACCCATGCCCAACACTCCCGCGTATCCCATACAGGCACTGTTATATCATCTTGTGGGACGGTAATCGCGACAAAATTGACATAGACGGCCATAATATTAAATTTATATGCAAAGATGAAAACTGGGCTCATATGGCCATATTGTTCGCCCAAATTAATGCTTTTTCGCAAATGATTTATGATTATGACTAAAAAGCAGATTTACAAATTTGTTACAAAGTTAGAATTTACACGATACATAGAAGATAACTTTCAATAATTCATCAAGGATGTATATATGGTCAGTCTTTGGGGAGATGGAGCGGTTGTCTTCCCTGGGCAGACTGTATGTACCGCAAACAATCTGCTAACGGGCTGTCTAACATGCGCTCTGATTGGCTAACTTCGGATCATGATGCTCTTCATTATACAAGCGCTCTGATTGGTTACTCTATGTCTCTTCCACTGAGCGAAAATACACCATGGATAAGGGACCGTTCACAGGCACAGTATGAACCATATTGGTAACACCATGTCCATGGACCACCAGCTAGATAACGGCACCCCACAGGGCAGCGTCATAAGCCCCACCCTTTTTAACATCCTGATTAATGGCCTGGCCAACGAAATTGACACAAAACATCCTGAAATTGAACAATCACTTTTTGCTGATGATGCTGCCATGTGGAAATCTGCCGGATCGATAAAAAAATTAACAAGTATAATGCAAAAGGTACTAAATACAGTCAGCGACTGGGCCGATAAATGGGGATTCAAATTTTCAGCTGTCAAAACTACCGGTGTGCTATTCTCAAATAAACAAACCACAGACATCACGCTATCACTAGGAGGCCAGAAAATCGAGTTTAAGAATAGTGTCAAATACCTAGGTATGATCTTCGACCGAAAACTCACTTGGAAAGACCACATCGACCAATTAATTATTCGGTGTAACAAGGACCTGAACCTTATGAGGTGCGTATCGGGTACCAACTGGGGGGCCAATAAACTTAGCTTAATCAAATTATATCAAACACTCATCAGATCCAAAATAGACTATGGTTCAATCGCGTATCAATCAGCATGCAAGACCCATTTGAAAAGAATAGACAGCATTCAGTATTCGGCCTTAAAAATAGCCACCAGGGCGTTCAAAGGAACTCCTTTATGTAGTCTACAAATAGAAACTAATGAAAAACCCTTACATTTAAGACGAGAAGAGCTGTCAATGAAATATGCAGGGAAAACAATAGCCAAGGGCGAAAACCACCCATGCCACAACATTTTTGGCCCAAAAACCGAATACGAATTCCTAAAAAGGAAATGGGAAAAAGACTCCGCACCATTCGGTTACACGATAGAACGACTATTCCAAGAACACGACATCCCTATCTCTTGTATCTCTGACACTGACAAGGTCAATAGACCACCATGGCAACTAATCACACCACACGTGGACACGAATATACATGGCTACATCACCAAACAGGACAACCCAGAGCATATAAGGGTCACTGCCCTCGAATATATTGACACACATTGGAAAAATCGCTTGAAAATATATACAGACGGCTCCAAAAACACAAGTCACAATACAGGTTCTGCATTCGTTATACCAGAACTTGACATTCACGAAGGTTTCAAACTACCAGACAATATGTCTGTATACACCACTGCATTAGTCGCCATAATCAAGGCTCTCGAATGGGTTCTTCAGAACCGACCTGTTTCCACCGTTATTCTTAGCGATTCCTTAAGCGGACTGGTATCTATAAAGAACTCCAAATCTGACAGCAGACCTGACCTCATACACGAAATAGAAATTTTATGTACACAAATACGAGACAATGACATTGACGCCATTTTAGCTTGGATTCCCGCCCACGTGGACGTTAGGGGAAATGAAGCCGCTGATAGGACAGCCAAAGACAGCCTCACCAAAACTGCACCTGACGTGCATATAGGACTAGGAACCAAAGAACTGAATTCTATCATTAAAACCAGAATAGATAGTAAATGGGAGAAGGAATGGAACGAAGAAAACCGAGGTAGATGGCTACATAGTATTCTAGATAAGGGGAAAAGAAGGAGTTTTAGATTCCAGCTAAACAGTAAACGTGACGACCGCATCATCACAAGATTAAGACTAGGCAAAACAGGACTAAAATCTCACTTATCTAAGCTAATAAAAAACACATCACCACTATGCACTTCATGCAACAACGAAGAAGAAACGATAGAACATTTTATACTCAAATGCCCAAAACATGACCTCTATCGCCGAACACTGGAAAACGAACTCAAAAACTTAAATGTCCCTCTGTCGTTGGCTTCTATATTAAATCCTAAACCACCTCTTACAAACAAAGTATACTCCACCTTACTAGCTTACATCAAATCTACTGACTATCACTCTACCATTTAATACCATATGGTTACACCAAGACACCAATAAACCTAGGACCAAATTTGAATAAATGTAGCACGCTTAGAGTCAAAACTATTTTACAGGGGCGGAAATAAGGGTCAGTGATCAGAAATGACTGATCAAATTTGGACACTAACCAATCAAAATGCCATAGCAATAACATAGACAAATTCACTGATCAAATTAAAAGCTCCTAATAACGAGCTCCGACCAAATTGTGTTCCCTTATTTCCAACCCTCGTTAACGAATGTTAACCGTCCGGTCTTCATGCAGGGGCAGAAGACTGGAGGTTATATGAAACATTCACAATCGGCTTTAACTATAATAATATTTTTATTTATAATATTTAGTACCTAATTATTTATTGATATTGATCATGTGTGACTTAGATCACGATAGTGCCAGTCGATGGCAAAAAATAACACCAGAAAACAAGAAACTACAAACTCTTCTATTCTTTGTAATACAGGCACAGCACACTGAAGACCACAGACGAGTAAGACCAGCCATGAAACAGAACACCGATGACGACAAATATTATGAAACAGCACCAAATGGAGATAAACATGCATGAAGATCATCATCGTCGGACAACAAGAACGTCCAGAATACTCGACCCTGTACCACGCTAGACAGGCTACTCCACCGAATTGAGCAACCAGAATACCAAATCCTAAACCACACAGACATGCTACCCCATATATGACACCGAAATGACGCCTCAACACACATCATCCTTTGACTTTCACACAATATAGGACGTAGACCTGCCGTCCTGTGCCCCAATACACACTCCAAGCAATTGTTACAGGCACAGATTTCTGGAAGAACCCACCCTGTTCCCAAGGGCGTCGTTAGGGAAGTCGATTCGAAAAATCCTGAAGACGCCCATGGTTCTCCCAGTTTTTTCTGGACGGCTTTGTGCGTACAAAGGGGTACCAAGACAAAGGAATCATCCACGCGATTAGACCAACAGTGAACTCATATTTACTAGTATAGCTTAACCCAAAAAACCCGAAAGAGACTTACGAACTTGTACATAGCGACTCTTATTTACTTCTATTTACATCTCCTGCTAATCTATCATTGTTATTTATTATTTATTCATTTATTTATTTATTTATTTTTTTTTTTTTTTATATATTTAGCGCTGGAAAAGATATTAAAAGAAAACAAAGAAATGTACCGCGAAATCCAAATAAAACATTGAGTTGATGGGCCGCGAAATCCGAATGGGAAGCGGCCCTTAAACTACAATTTCAATCAAAAAAGTATGAACCAGAGGCAGACTTTAGATGGGGCGAGAATCATATTCCGTGATTATTCACCTAGTATGCAGTGAATTTCCGATGACATAGCCCGGAAAACCCATCCTGTTACTATTATAATTGCATGCGGAGACTCCTCCTTATATATTTAACATATAGCCCATGATGACAAAGGCTGGGCAGAGGGTAAACCTGGAGTGATACTTAAAAGAAAAAAATCAAAATAGATAGGTATATTTTAAAGTTAATACAGAACTTTAGTGCTGTTGTCAATGTAATCCTTGCTTTATGAGCCTGCAGTATGTATTACCAGGGCTAACTTACTCAACTTGAACATTTGAACTTCGTGTGCATGCATCAATAAAATATTTTGAAACCAAGAACGACTGAGGAAAAATCTTCACAATTCGAGTGAATATATTTTGGAGAACTGTATTTTTGCACGTGAAGTCCTTTCAGACAGTGAAAATGATTTTCATTCGAAGTCGGAGACAAATATGAATAAATCTAAGGTCTATATTTGACCTATGAACAAACACTGCGATGAGCGAGACATTTCTGTACACAAATATCACACATGTGGGTAAAGGCGATATGAAATTATTTTTGGTAACTTGTGGGCATGTAAATCAATATTAAAATATTGATAATTGTGCAACGCTGCCGTTCAGGGTATATAATGCAATTTAATAAGTTTATAGGGCGAATCTGGTTGCCGAAGAAAGCTGAAACTAATAATAATATTGATAATATTGATGCTGTGAAGTTAGTGTATAGAATTTGGAGACATTAAGACAGGCGAATAACACCTGTAGAAAACCATTATAGGAAAATAATCGAGAAAACAGATGGGATATGAAGAAATACAGTTTGCCGATAAAAAGTGTACAAACGATGTATCCACTTAACCCTACCAGGCCTGGGGTTAGCCATTATGGCCCCTCTACCAAACTTTCTACCCTATCTCCGGAACGACAAAAAAATGGACAGCTGGCACTCTGAGATTTTATCATATTGGGATCAAAATGGCGGCCATGTGGGGCACCAGGGGCCGATTTCTCGAAAGTCGACTTAAGTTTTTGACTTAAGTGCGATATTTTTGCTTGGCTAAGTTCACTTTGGTTTCTGACTTAAGTGCGTTCCACAAAACAGATTTTGACGAACTTAGCCAAGTAAAATATTTTCAACGTTGTAGGGGGCCTTATTGTAACTCTTTTGTGAAATACGGTATAAATGGTGTCCGGAAGTGCAAGGTGCGCGAAAATGCAGGATGGTGAATAAAAGGTGATGGATTATCGCTCAAAAAGCAGACAAGACGTAGTTCTGTTTGTGTGGGGGCGAGAGGGAGGTCATTGGCTTAAAAACTGGTGTGCCGGTATCATGTGTCTTGTATGGGCGAAGAAAACATGATGTACCGTCATTACCATGATTACTGATACCCCAGTTTCCGACACTGCTCCAACCATGGCGCATGCCCTTGCCTCCCGTCCGCAATACGCGCTGTTGTACTACCAGTAAATTATCCACCTAATACACTAATGTATGTATGTAACCTAATCAGTGTCAACAGCCGCAATTGACGGAAGAAAAAAAAATCTCTGAAATTCGAAGTGCATTCGCAAAATATTTCTATAAATCTTTAAAAATGTTCGGGTTTGGTGCACAAGCCACAATTTTGGGAATTGAAAACTTCAAAAAGCTCCACCAGGCCAATTGTGGTTTGTTAGCATTATAAATTATATTTCAAATTACCGTTTCCCTACAAGAATTAGGGCTCAAAATACTGGTACAATCTACATCTTACATAATATGGAGAGTTCAAATGTAAAAAAAAAACTTTTTTATTTGAATTAGACCTAGACTTTTTAAATAATATGAAATAGAAAAGCCTAGAAGTGAGCACAGAAATATTCTTGTCTCTGTTTCTGGCTTTATCTATTGTACATTTCTTATCAGGTTTAGACCAGCAGATTGGATTTGTGGTAGATCGATGGTTACATCAGCACATGTGATGGGAAATAATTTGTAAATACTGGCAAGGCTTAGACCGATAGGCCTATAAAGGTGAAAGGATACTTGACCTCAGGATCATGATGATCTACGTATTCAATCTATATTTGGTGGCCATTTACCAACATTTGCACTGAATGCATATGTGATACAATTTCTATTCAATTATTTTTATTGCTTGACTCTAGTCTACCGTTACATAAAGGTTGGCAGAATAACATGAACAAACAAATTGTTGTGGATGAATATCCTTGCTATAACTCTAGGCGGGAAATCAGTGGTAACAGAAGCACATCAACTAGAAGTCTGTATAACCTTAGATTAAACTATAGCTACATGTAGAATGCATGCCTCCCTACTTGAACACATGATGCTGCGCAGTAAAATTGCATGTCGTGTTCACGCAGTAAAAAAAAAACGAGTGATGCATCACGTACAGGAGATGAGCTAATGCTGCATGGAATTCAAATACTCAGCCTATGAAACGTACACAATTAGTCTCACCCATTATCCCCCAACTGTGTGTCGACACTGCATCTCGTGATCTTTCTGGGTAGAGACTGTGCAAGAGTCTTGTGGTGTAGGTGGTTTGGTGATTGCCGGTGACATTCAGCTATTGGTACACACTTCTAGTTGATTTGCTTAGGGTGGTAACTTGTATTTCAGGTTACCTCTCACAGAATACCATCAATCTGTCTTCAGATCCGCATAAACATGACTTTGTTGAGTGTGATAAAACAACCTGTCAGCTTACCACCTCAAATTTCACAGGAACCTGTGAATATATTACTATGCCCAATCTTTATTTCCGGCCCTGATAATTGCTAACTGAGCATTATATGAATGCTTCATATTTATTTCCGATCTACTTGAAGATATAAATTTTCAAAATTGAGATCTGGTGCAGCATACTATAGTATTATGAACCATTAATTTCATGCCCTAACAGTCGATGGCTGGGTATCAAAGATTTGGTAATTGCTTGTCACGGGTCTCTCATGCTCAATACAGGGTGTGGTGACATGGCTAAAGTGGTAGAAATTAAGCGAAAATACAGTCATATTTCAACATGGTGGTCATATGCTTACACTGACATACCGGTATTATAGAATCAATTATTGCCAATTCATGTTTGTTGCATTGATTGGTACATGTATGCTCAGCAATGAAGATTGGATAAATGTGAGATATTAAGATTCCACATGTTCAAAGGTTAAGTACACACAGTACATGTATGTGTTTTTGTTTTTACAGTGTATAATGAAAAAAAAAACTGCAACCATGAATATGGACCCATTTGTTGGGCAGTCATACACATCTTACTTGTAATCATAATAATTATGATGCAGAGAACCTAAAATGGAATTGTTATGGAAGAATAAAAAAGATAAATTATTTTAGTCTATGATATGGCAATGTTCATTGATGTTATTAAGTTAAAAATTAGGTGATTTATAACAAGTATATGGTTTCAAGCCTAAAATATTCCCTAATCATGCTAATATACATGTACTACCAGGGGTAAGATGTACTTGAGGTGATTATGATAATCCCTCCAATAATTCAATCTCCCTATCTAAATTCAATCACTCCCAAATTAGGGAAAATATTCAATATTTATGGTTCTAATAAATTTAATCACCTTTTAAACATGGAAATAATGAAGAAATATGGATTATATGCATGGTTTTGAACTGTTTTGTCAACTTCCGCTTCTAATAGTTTTGATCACCCCAGATTTTATGGTGGGAAATTTCACTTCCTGTGAAAGGATTAATTAGAGGCATTACCATAAGGCTCATTAGGCCATCCATAAAAAAACCTTATATTTCAGGTGACCCTGCCTGATAATTTTTGCTCAAAATTTCCAATAACTTTTTCAATCCTTAACAATTTATCATTTCTGGGATGTGACATGAATGCATAACACAGTAGATACATGTAAATCCAAATTTCCTCCTTTAAATTGTGTACAAAAATTTCAAATATTCCTTTTTAAAGCTTGTTATTACACATGATATATAAAGAGCAAAACAATCAATCAAATAATATTAGCCAACTGACCAGGCTACCTACCCATCTTTTGATGAAACTCATTACCTGAAACACACAATTTATTATGAACTGGACTGGTTAGCTCACTTAGACCATTGATCCTAACCTGTTACATCAAGCAAGCATGTATATTATTCTCAATCCCCTGAACAGTCCATCTCGGGTGAAATATTCCAGAAAAGTCCAAAGCTTCAATTTCTTGATGAATTTAGAAATTTTACCCAAATTACCAGTAATATGTATACCACATACTGTAACAGATGAACATCCATCCAATGACAGGGATTATTCAACATATATAATGTAAAAAAAATTGTGAGGGCACAACAAAATTATAACCGTGTAATGGATTTATTCTAAATGTCTCACAATATATTGCTCAGAATTACTGTCTTAAAAAGTAATGAATGTTTCCTTTACTTGACATACGAAATGGAATCAATTGACTGTAGGCCTATCCAATATACCTTCAGCTCATCTATTACTCAATCACCATACAATTTGTTCTAATGAGTCAAAAGGCACTGTACCAGAATTACCAGGTAGTGTGTTTATAAACACAAACACACATTGTCCAGTTGCAGACAGGAAAACTCCCTTGAAGAAATTTGGAAATCTTTCACATGTATACATCTTACCCCTGGTGATACATGTATGTGTATTATCTTGATTATAGATCACTTTAAGCTTGAAACAATATATTTGTTATAAATCATCAATTTTCAACTGAATAACATTTAACTTTGCAAGATCAGAGACTCCAGTAATTTATTACTGTACCTTTATTCCTAAATAACAATTCCATTTTAGGGTCTATGGACATGCTGATTTTGACCGTGGAACATATTTCATACATGATAATTTGATTGGCATCTCTGACCATAACGACTATAGTCACTAAAGTAGTCCTCGTAGTTGATCTGACCAGAACAAGGTGGAAATCCTTTGTGTGCCCTCTAGAATAGAGTATTGAGTGGGATTTGAAGCTCTGAAGTACCAGTTCCTACTGCTTACTGTTTCGAGCTTTAAGCACTAAATCTGTGGAAACCCAGTCTAATTTTATTGGAATCTGCCTTTTGCACATTATTGAGAATACAAAGAAAAGTATGTCCATGTTGTGACCAGTGATTTCAGCTGATGTAGTGGTTTTCATAATTCACTTGTCCTATCTTTTAACTCAGGAGAAATTTTTAACTTAGATAGCTGGCATATTGTCATGTAATATTTCCACAATTATACATTATTTCAAGCATAATGACACTTTCTTTGAATACTGGTACTGAATAATATAGCACATCTTTAAAAAATTATGTCAATTATAAGCAGTTCAAAATATTCTCCTGGGCTAACAGATAGGTCAAAGTGAAATTATACGAGCCAGTAGCTGATCAACTGAAATCACTGGTTCTTTGTTCTCTCAATAATGCGCGAAAGTCAGATTAGGTTTATAACATCATTCCACCAGAAGTAAATAATAAGTTTTATCTTGGCTAGCATAAACTAAGCTGCTATCAGAGATTTTGTACAAACAATTAGAGTAGGGCTATGTCGAGATTAAACAACTGACAAATTAACCAATCATGCATAAAAAATATCATGATTCACCGAATGCAAACAGTGCAATATTGAACTGACATACATGTACATGTAAAGCCATGAGTGTTCCATCTATCAGAACCCATTCTGTGCATAAATTTGCAGGATCCATCTTATTGGAGTATTGTAGGTATAAGCCAGAAAAGACCAGTCATTTTTGTATATAGCACTGTTGATGATTAAATACAACTGTCTAACATAAACAAAAAATAAAGATTTATAAAATTAAGATTTCCCAAAACACAAAATGACAAATGATTCTAGCAATTTTATATAAAACACCCCAAAATGTTGTTTTTAAGAAAAGTAATGAAATTTATTTTGTTTTGAGCTATTTCCTTAAATATTTTTGTCAATCTAAGGTTATTTTCAAGATAATCTTCTGTGCAAAAATGTTTGTGTGAAGTAACAGGATTATTTTCTTAACTCGTACACTATACAAGAATATTGTCTTACCCGACTCCCGAACAATCATACAGAAACAAGAAAGCATGGAATCAACTTATTGTAACAATATATATCTTATAAGATTATTTTATCAAGTTTTGGCTCTTGCAAATAAGGCTGAAAAATGTCATTATTGTCAATGCTGGAGAGGAATATATTGTACATGTGTGGGAAAGTAATATCTCTGGTTCAGTCAGTAAGTTGGAATCAAAATGTACATTAAAAGATATTTACATTTTTTTCTATTGAAGTATTGAAATATGTTTTATATTAAAAGCTAGAAGTCGCGGCAAACATACTTTCCTGTATGTATATCTACACCTCTAACATCTCTAATGTTTTTATTTTAAAACAAATTCTCTTGTAAACTGTAACTTGATGAATTATTTTGTTCTGTGAATATATTAATTCATTTTTGTAAATATAATAATTAAATATTTATTTGCCTCAAAAACCAAATGTTTGGAGATTCAGAGACTAATACCAGCAAAAAAATGTTCTGAACAATATATAGTGTTCAAACAAAATTATCAATTGAGCAATTCAATACATGGATTGGAGACATTAAGGTCTGAAAGAAAAGTGCGGCTGGAGGACGCCCCCATATGAACCCTCATGAAGGGAGGTCATTCGTGCGACCTGCTT